>CAKNYM010051905.1:28604-40967 GCA_932195095.1 Andricus curvator | reverse complement strand
TGGAAATTATTTAAACAATTTTCATTTGTTTAAACAATTTTTTTTCTAAATCTGGAAAAGTTATGTACTTCTTTCCAAAATTAATATCGTAGTTAATGAATTCTAAAAAATTATATATTTTGTGAAATACAGTTTGCAATTATTTATAAAATTTTCATTTGTTTGTACAATTATTATTTGTTTGAACAATTTTTTTTCGCTTGTAAATTATTAAAAGTTATTATTTTTTGACATGACTGATAAAGTCGATGAATTTGAAGAATAATTTTTCTTGTTTAATATATTTGGTAATTATTTATACAACTTTCATTTGTTTAAATAATTTGTCTTGTAAATTGTACAAAGTTATAATTTTCTAAAATTAATTATTGTGTAACCCATTTTGAGAGTAATATTTTTGAACGATACTTGGAAATTATTTAAACAATTTTCATTTGTTTAAACAATTTTTTTTCTTGTAAATCGTACAAAGTTATAATTTTCTAAAATTAATGATTGTGTAACCAATTTTGAGAATAATATTTTTTAACGATATTTGGAAATTATTTAAACAATTTTCATTTGTTTAAACAATATTTTTTTCTTGTAAATATGGAAAAATTACTACTTTCCAGAATTAATATCGTAGTCAATGAATGCTAAGAGTTACATATTTTGTGAAACGCAGTTTGCAATTATTTATAAAATTGTAATTTGTTTAAACAATTTTTTTTCGCCTGTAAATCGATAAAAGTTATTATTTCTCTGTATAAATGATACAGTTGATGAATTTGAGGAATAATATTTCTTGTTTAATATATTTGGCAATTATTTAAACAATTCTCATTTGTTTAAACAATTTTTTCCCCTTGTAAATCTGGAAAAGTTACTTCTTTCCAAAATTAATATCGTAGTTAATTAATGCTAAGAGTGATATATTTTGTGAAATACAGTTTGCAATTATTTATAAAATTTTCATTTGTTTAAACAATTATTATTTTTTTTAACAATTTTTTTCGCCTGCAAATCATGAAAAGTTATTTTTTTTTTGGCATGAATGATAAAGTCGATTAATTTAAAGAATAATATTTCTTGTTTAACATATTTAATCATTATTTATACAACTTTCATTTGTTTAAATAATTTTCCCCCTGTAAATCGTATAAAGTTATGATTCTCTAAAATTAATGATTGCGTAACCAATTTTGGGAGTAATATTTTTTAACGATATTTGGAAATTATTTAAACAATTTTCAATTGTTTAAATAATTTTTTTCCCTGTTAATGTGGAAAAGTCACCACTTTCCAGAATTAATATCGTAGGTAGTTTTTTCATTATTTAAACAATTTTCATTTGTTTAAATAATTTTGTACCTGTAATTCGTAAAGAAGTTATTATTTTCTGGTAATTATGACCGAATTGACGAATGTTGAGAGTAATATTTTGAAGGATGTTTCAAAATTGTTTAAACAAGCTTCAATTGTTTAAACAATGTCTTTCCCTGTAAATCTTGAAAAATTACTATTTTACAGAATTAATATCGTAGTTAATGAATGCTTAGAGTTACATATTTTATGAAGGACAGTTGTGAATTATTTATAAAATTTGCATTTGTTTAAACAATTTTTTTCTCTTGTAAATCTTGAAAGTTTACTACTTTCTGGAATCAGTAACGCAGTTAATGAATGCTGAGAGTGATTTTTTCTGATGATTCTAATTTTTTAACAATCTCTTACAAGATGTCGCTTATTATCCATTATTTTCTTATTTCGAAACTTATGTCCTAATTTTTTTTTAAGAATCACTTTTCAACCATTTTTTCAGTTACGTTATGGATAATTATTTGTTAAGAGATTTTAAAAAAACTAGAATTTTCTCCATCTTTCCTATGAAAAGGAGCAAGTGATATTAATTGTTTAAATAATTACAAATTCTCTTTTACAAAACATATCACTCGTAACAGTTTAAAACTTTTTTTTAACAAATGAAAATTGTGTAAACATTTGCCAAGTATACTGTCGAAAAAAATATTACTTTAAGCTAACCCACGTACCTTGACTGTTTCGAGATCTACACCTTCTTCGTCGAAGAGGGCAGTTCTTTATAAATTAATATAAAATTAAATCGCACAAATAAAATTTTTCCTTTTTATATTCCAGTCTGAATGTTTCTTTAAACATTATTCGTTAATCGTGTCATTAATTTTAGAAAATACTACATTATTACTACATTATTATAACAACGTTAATAACAAGTACTTCATTTTTCCATTTTTTCGAAAATCGAAATTGAAAAAAATAGGGGATTCTTTTTTTCGGAAAAGAAACAAGTTTTGGGTTTATTGAAATCAAACAAAAAATATTTTAATATCAATAAAGTGAACTTAATCCCAAAAAATAGAAATATTTTTGAAATAAATAGAAATAAACTAACGGTAACTTTTAATCAATTAAACTTAATTATTTTTCTTAACCAATTCATCCTCGAAACCCTGGATATTATTAGCTTTTTTTAATCTTAAATGAAGTCAAAATTTATGAATTAAAAAATACTGAAAAATACAGACTCTGTCCTTTAGTGAAGTGTTTTTTTTTTTTTTTTTTTTTTTGCGTTTAGTCAAGTTTTGTTTTCATTGTATATTTTAAATGTTATTGTGATAACATACAAATATTTTCAAAATATTTTTTAGTAGAAAGATAAAAACTTTTTTGTTAATTCTGACAATCCACTGGAAAATATTTTCACAACAAATTATGCGCATTGAACTGCATTGAATGAGGAATGAGGATACATTTTATTTAATCAACAAACAAAGCGTTGTGTTTCTCACTTAACAATACAATTTTTTATCGATTGTGAAGTTTTTTTTACTGAATGAAAAACCCATCTTTCTATTTAAAAACAGGAAGGAACGTTTTCGCGACTGGTAAATAAAAAGCAGTGTAGTTAAAATTGAGTATGTATTTAAATTCTTTCTGCTTAATCTTGCGCAATATTTTTCAGATTCTGAGAATCACATCCACTCTTTTGATTAGCACCTGCTTCTTATAATGATATAAATGAGTACAAAACATATTTTTACCACAAAGATCTTATAATGAATGAATGGGTTAAAACATTTTTTAAGTTAAAATTGAAAAGAATTTTATTTTGCCACGAATAAATTATGAGAAATAAGCAGGAAATATTCATAATTAAAAAATAAAATTCCAAAACAACCTCACTTTTCGGCTCATTAGAGACAAGAATAAAATTAATGGAAAAAAGAGGGAGAAAAAGGGAAAAAGTCAACCAAAAACCAACCTCTCACTTTTTCCTTTCTCCGTCCTTTTTATACTACTGTCTGTAAAGAAAATATTTATTAAAAAATAATTCAGTTTAATATAATATAAATTATTTTTTGAGAAATTGATTGTTAAAATAGAAAAGAATTTTTCTATTTTCAAGTTAAAAGAAATTTACTTTAACCAATTATGTAATTACTCTATCCCAAACTTTATTATATCTTGAGAGGTCCCTCTTTAAATTGATAGCCTTGGTACCTTCTCTCTTTATGAATAACATCTCCATGAATTCCCTTTTTTTTATTTCTTTCATGATAAAGAATTTTAATATCATTCCTATTAAAGTCATGACCATGTGTAATTTTATGTTTTGAAAGGACTGAGTGATATCTATGACTTCTGTGAAAATTATTTTCATGTTCATTTTTCCTAAGTCTAAGAGCCCTTTTAGTCTGCCCTACACTGTTAGAAATGTTTGCAATTTTAGTATACATGGGCATATTAAATTTCCTATATGTTTACTAAATTCCTTACTCTTTGTAATTTTAGTATACTTACGTACACTAAATTTCTTTTCTGAAGTTATATGTATACTAAATTTATTAAGTGCACAGTAAGTTTCTTTCACGTATATGAATTTCATAGTTTCTGAATACTAAAATTCATATACGTGTTTACTATATTCAGCTGCGCAAGCGCGTTTGGATTTACGCGAGTCGGGCAACGTGGCCGGTAGCAGGCTCATACGCCGCAGCATTTTTTTGAATCCTTTGCAATGCTAAAAGGTTCGGCTCCTTTTTGCGATGTTCTGCGAAGTCTTCTCTTTAAAAGGTTTGTTCAATTTATTAACGTAAATGTAGCTTAACGATATGATTATTTGAAAATTAAAACTTTGTTCTTTAATTTCATTTTTCATCTGATCATGTTTACAGATGATGAAGACGGAACCCACGCGAAACGGAATGCGTATACTGAATTTAGTATATGCGTATACATTTATACTGAATTTAGTATACGCGTATACTAAATTTCATGTACGTGCATACTAAATTCAGTATATGCATATACTAAATTTACTGTACGCTGGTATACTAAATTTAATTTCATGTTGTGCATTCTTGCTTCCATTACATGTATACTAAATCTAGTACTGATTTTTCTAACAGTGTACATAAACAGCATTACAATCTTTACAATTAATTTTGTAAATAACACATTTTTTGTCTAACGTTTCATATCTACCTTTTCCTAATTTTACAATCACATTGCTCTTAAAAGGAACTCTATATATGGTATGTAAACCTAATTTTCCCAACATAGATTTCAAAATCTTTGAGATTTTACCAAAACCCAATGGGAAATTTACAACTGGCGCAGCATTGGGTCAGTACTGGCCAGAGTTTGACAGCATTGGCGTGGTGCTGGTAGCTAATACTGGCGTCGATGTGGCGTAACCTTGGGATGATAACGCTGTTAAGTACTGATTGCCAACTTCGGGGCTGTACTAAAATACTGTACTGGGCATTAGTATTGGCTCAGTAATGACTATAAGTACTGCGATTTAGTACTGGGACAGTCGTGGGTATAAGTACTAATGAAGTACTGGAAGTAAGTATTAGCACAGTATGGCAAATGAGTACTGTCAAAGAAGCCAGAGGAGTACTGGGCACCAGTATTGGCGATGTAGTGGCATGAGGCAGAAATGGTAATTATGTTCAGTACAGACTACCAGTATTGCTACTGCACTATCGGCCTTCGCGATTTCCAGCTTTGCTTTCAGACATGACATATGTGACATATTTTAATTCTTAAAGAAGAAAATAAACGGCATTTTCATTTTGGAGATGTAAACATTCTAAATGACAAAGAAGTTCATATCAAAAAATTTTTTGCTGTAAAATATTTAAAAAATGTATTTGTCTGAATCTCTGAGGAGCATTAAAAAAGGAAAAACGTTCAATACATTTCAAAATAACACGTATTCTTTAACAATTGGTGTTATTTTAATTATTTTTCATGACACATGCATGATTTCAGCATTTTTCGATGCCTATGAAGCGGGGCTAACGCTCTACTTTTTACGGACTGAAAAGTGACATCCGTAATTTATTATTTATGCCGTTTATTATAGTCTGTTCTACGCCAGTACCATGCCAGTAGTCCGCCGAGATCCGACAAAAAAACATGGGGCAACAGTTCGCCTTTTATTAAAATGTGTACGACACCAGTTATAGCGCCATTACTTCGCCCAGGCCCGGGACAAAATCGCAGGACAATAGTTTGCCGTTGCTTATAGTCTGCACTACACCAGTATCATGCCAGTACTCCGCCGAGATCCAGCAAAAAACCTTTGGATAAAAGTTCACCATTTGTTAAAATTTGTATGACACCAGTATCGTGCCATTACTCCGCCCAGCTCCGGCAGAAGATCGTGGGACAATGGTTTGCCGGTTTATGTAGACTGTACTACGCCAGTATCGTGCCAGTACCCTGCCAAGATCCGGTACATATTCGTGAGACAGTGGTTTACTATTTGTTACAGTCAGTTATGTGTCCTAGACTGTGCCATTATCGTGTCATCATTGGGCTTGAAGTTGGCATTAGCCCAGGGCTGGGCTACTGGGTCTACAGGTCTACAGGGCTACAGCTACAGGGCTATCCATACTGGGTCGATACTGGTATGCCGATATTGGAACTTAGATTAGGCACAGTGTAGATCCAGTGCCAATATCTGTACTACGCCAGTATTGGCTAGCCAAGTGTTGGAACATTGCTCATGGCGCGCTACCGCGCCAGGTGTAAGCATCGGCCCAAGTCTGTAATTTCCTATTGGGAATATGGAAGAACAACAGTATTGAATGTATTATAATCTTCTCTGTTCATTTTATTTTGATCATTATTTATGGTTTTTATATATTTCATTCTGTTATGTACATGTTTTTCAATGAAATCGAAAGGGTAATGGTTAAGAAAAAGAATTTGTTTACATTGTTCAATATTTTTTTCATGAAAAATTGGATGTGATAATTTAAGGGCTCTATCAATCAAATTTTTAATAATTCCTATTTTATTTTGAATAGAGTGATTTGATAGAAAACTAAGTGTTCTACCTGAAGAAATCTTTTTCCTATGCCAGTCAGTAATAATATGTCTTTCATCAGTTTTAATTAAAGCCAAATCTAGAAAATTTAATTTACCTTCAGTTTCAATCTCAACAGTAAATTGTAATCTAGGGTGTATACTATTGAAAGCATTAACAAGAGTTTCAACATTATTTTTATGTAAATATACTGAATGAAAAACATATTTTATCGCATCAAGAAAATGTTTTTTCGGAATTTTTGTATTAATTTTAATCAAATCCCAACGTTTCTGTATGGCAATTTCGACTCTTTCATAAGGGATATTTGGAAATGCGTTGGAAACATAGCTATTAAATCAAAAGAGACAAATATATGGTCTAAAGGTATTATCACACCGTCAATTAGTTTTAAGAAAGCATGACTATTTTTAATTGATGTTTTTGAGATTTGTATTGATTTTTTAATAATTTGACTCAATAATTCTTCCAATTTTCTAGTTGGGGAACCTATTGTTGAAATGACCGGTCGTAAAGGGTAGTCATCTTTGTGAGCTTTAACAAGACCATAGGCTAATGAGAGATTAGTACTGGATGTATCGATATCACATCTTTCAATATTATTGCCTAAATATTTATTAGTTCTCATTCTGTCTAAAATTTTAAACGTCCCTTTTTGAAGCATTATGGTCGGATTATTAGGAATCAATTGAAAACTGTCTTCATCATTACAAATATGCAACATTTTTTGAATATAAACATCCCTATGAATCGCTACTGTAATACTTCCTTTGTCTGATATAGTGATCATTAATTCTGGATGATTTTTTAAGAAAATTTTTGTTTCAATTAAACTCTCATTCAATTCCTTTTCTAACCAAGTTTTTGGATTATCATTATTTAAAAAATCATTAGATAAACCCATAAATTGAGATCTAAATTCATCAATTTTATTTTCAGGTATTTTTTAAATATTTGGTTCAATGTCTTTTATTATTTCAAGTAGTTGAATATAGTTTTTTTCACCAAATTTGTTGCTAAAACCATCACCTAATCGCAAAATGTCAATAACTCTGTGTGGAATAATTACATTAGAGATATTTAGAAACCAAGGGTCTGGTTGATCATGAAAAAGAACTGAGTGAATATTTAAATGCAGTTTTTGTACATCTCCTTGTTCATTGAGAATGTTTAAAAAATTTTTATCATGTTTTCTATTATCCTTAAGGGAGATTTTATTAAGTTTTGTTTCCCTTTCAAAACATTCTTTGATAATAAAGGAGGGAACTTTTTGATTTAACTTCTCAATAATTTGTTTTATCTTAACATTTACAGAATGTATCTGTGAATGGCAATCCTTGATAGTCAAATTTAAGAGCGATTTTATGAATTTTTCAGTATTTATATCAAATTTTTCTTTATTTCTTTTGTCTTGTTGTAAAATTGTTGACCTTAATTTTTTACTAATTAAGTAAAATTGTTTGATATTTTTCTCAGGTCCACCTATCACCTCAATCCCATTACCCCAATTTCTGTCAATTTCAACAAAATCCATTTTACTCACAAGAAACAATCAATTTCACAAAATTCCTTAAAAACTGTTTAATTATTCTCTCTTATTTTTATTTTTTGAAAAAAAGATTTCAACTCCCTGTATTTGTTTCCTTTAAAGTAAATCCAATGTATCCGTATTTGTTTTAGTCCTTTTCAACACTTTAGGAAAACACTATTCAAATTCATCAATAATTGTTTAACACACAATGTAAATGTTACAACACTTAGTTTTCTAAAATTATTATAATTATTTTAAGAAAAACACTTTGAAAATTTTAAATTTAAGTTTTATTTAAAAGATTCAAATGGGAAATGAATCTTACCGATGCATCATGTATAAAGACACGCCAAATACTGACGTTTATATAAAGGCCTCACAGACCAGTCCTATTTTCCCTATTTTCCCTATTTTCAAGATTTGGTCCCTATGGTACCCTATTTGTAGCCCATAATTGAACTTAAAAAAAATTTGTAATATGATCGAAGCTTCCATGAGCCAGAGATTTTGAGAAAAAATAGCAATAAATCAGGGAATTTCTGCAGGAAATAACTGTAAAAAATAATTAGGGCACACAATTACTATTAGTCATTTTTTTTCTCAAATCTAATTCAGGTTTATACCTATTTCTGAATTATCTTGAATTCTTTTGAAATATTTCAGGGTATTTTTAAAGATTCCGAGAAAGTTTTAATAGATTTCAGTAATTTAAAGGGATTTTAAAGATTTTAGAGTATTTTTTAAACTTCTAAGTCATTTCCAGAATTTCGTAAGATATGGAGCGATTTTACAGGACCTATAAGGTTTTAGGATATTTGAAAAATTCGTAGGATTTCAAAGGGTTTGAAGTATTTTAGGAAATCTTACAAGATTCCAAGGAATTTTTAATTTATTTGAATAATTTGAAGGGATTTCAAATAGTTTAATATTTTTTAGGGTACATCATTTCCTAGAGTTTTTGAAGATATGGAACGAATTTACAGGACATAAGTTTTCAAGATATTTAAAAAGATTTCAAGGGTTTTTATAAGGTTTTCGAGGATTTCAATGATTGTAAGGGTTTCTTAAACCTCTCAGGGTATTTTAATAAATTTCCCAGGATTTCAATAAATATTACCAAAGAATTTCACGGGATTTTATAATATTTTAGTGGATTTTAAAGAAATTATTCAAGAGAAGTAAGGTATTTCGTAGGGTTTCAAAGATTTAGAGTCTTGACATTAGTTTTTTTGTAATTCATCCTCAATTCTGATTTATTTATCCGAAGTTCTTTTAAATTCTTTGGAATTCTCTTGAATTTGTTGAATTCACTTGAATTCTTTTAAATTTACTCAATTCTACCTAAAATTGAATAGATTTATTTATCATTTTTAAACGTTTTCATTTAATTGATCCTGAGGATCAATTGATAAAATGTTCGAAGGATTTGAATTATTTCAAGTTATTTTTTCAAATTCCTTCGTATTTTCAAGAGCTTTCAAAAATTGCAAGGGATTTCAAAATATTTTAAGGGATTTGAAAAATCGTAGGTTACTTGAAAAGATTACAAAGAAATTTTTAATTGATTGCAGTAATTTAATGGGATTTCGAAGGATTTGAAGTATTTGAGGGTATTGTAAAAGAATTCTAGGCGTTTTCAAGGGCTTTTAAAGATTTCAAGGGATTTCAAAAGATGTCAAAGGATTTGAAATATTTTAGGAATTTTTAGGAAATTCTCAGAAATTGTTGATTTATTTCAATAGTTTGAAGAATTTTAAAAACTTTGAAATCTTTTATATCTTAAAAGATTCCACGGCATTTTTATGAGATTTAAACAATCTCGAGGGATTTCCAAGGGTTTTAATAATTTTAAAGTATTTTAATATTTTAATGGATTTCAAAGAATTCATTCACAAAAAGTGAGGGATTTCGTAGGGTTTCAAAGATTTGAAGAGATTTTCAAATATTTTTTACAATTCATTTGGAATTCCCCCTGAATTCTTATTAATTTATCCTGAACTCTTTTAAATTCTTTTGAATTCTTCTAAATTCACTCAATTCTACTCAATTCAATGGATTTTAAAAAAGTTTTTATTTAACTTGAATTCTTAAGCAATTCATCAAATTCTTTTTAATTTTTCTAAATTTTTTTTCAAACTTGCTCAATTCAATGAATTTTTTGCATGTTTGAACTGTTTTGAATTCACTTGATTGTTTTTTAAATTCAGTTTGATTTTTTATGAAGTCTATCGAATTCTTCTCGTTTCCCTTAATTTCCTCTAAATTCACTCAAATTTTACTGAAATAAATGGATTTTTTCAATTTAAATGAATTTTTCCAATTCATTTGAATTCTTTTAAAGTGTTTTGCAGTCATTAGTCTCTCAACCTCACCTTGAATTCTCAGGCATTTCATGAAGTTCTTTTGAATTCGTTTGAATTTTTCTAAGCTCATTTCAAAATTACGGAATACAATTAAGTTTTCTTTATATATTTCAAACTGTTTTCAATTAATTTGAATTTTTTAAATTCACCCTGATTTTTTATGAATTTCATCGAATTCTTTTCGTTCACCTTAAATTCCTTTAAATTCATTCAAATTTTACGGAAATCAATGGAATTTTCTTTATTTTTACAATTATTTCCACTTCAATTGAATTCTTTTGAATTTAACTTGAATTATTTTCAAGTCCTATAAATTTACCCTGAATTTGTTACCATTTGAGCTTGAAAACAGTACACTATGAGCGTGACAAAAAGTACCCTTTGGTCCCTATATTTTATCCCATAGGGATTGTGAGGCCTGTATATAGTATTGACTGAAATTTGGTAGTTCGGGGAAAAATGATACACTCAGAGTAAAAATTTTCTTGAACCAAAAAAACTGTTTTCTTGGCTATACATACAAATTTGGTTGAATCAGAAAAATTTTAGTTGATTTGATCAAATATTTTATTGACCCAACCAAATTTTTTATTTGAATCAATCAAATACTCCATCTGTGAAAATATTTTGTTGAAACAACCAAAAAATCTTTTTGAGTTAACCAAATACGTTTTGTTCTTCATATAATAACCATATTCTATGATTGAACCAACAGAAATCTTGGTTTCGAGAAATTTCTTTGGTTTAAAGAAATGGTTTTTTGTTCCAATGAGAATTTCTCTTTAGTTTAAAATAATTATTTAATAATTTTCAATAAAAAAAAAATTAAAAGTAAAAGAATAAAAATATATATGATTAGTATCTTGTAAGAAACAAGAGTTTTTCAATTTTGGAGTCAAAACCATGTCAATAGTTTATGGTCAAATTTAAAAAAAATTGTCTACGATACGATACAAAAGTGTTATGAACAAGTTTAATTTGTGTCATTTGAATCACAGTTTAATTTCAAAGTTTCATAGAACTAAATAAAATTTCCAAACAAAATGTTAAAAAATTGAAATCGAAAACACAGTAAAAGAGATAAAAAACTAGGTGATTTTTCAAATCATTTAAAACATCTTATACAAAGATTCATAAATGATGGATCGATTCAAAGGTTTTTTATTTCACAAGAATTAAGTTTAAAAAATCTAAAGTATAAAAAGAGACAATAATGTATCAACAAGTTTAATTTAATGCAAAACAGGTTTTTATCTCAGAGAAATCATTATAGAAATTTCAAATTAAAAAAATGTTTCAAAAATATCTCAAATGTCGAAATCCCTGATGAGGTAGCTGAAACCTTATAGAACTGGGCCACAAATTTGGTATTCCTTTCAATGTTAATAAGTTACCTATCAATAACATGGTTGCCAATATAGAAAATTGTTTAAAAAATGTAGAACATGAAGATCAGAAAAACAGTTACTCAATTATTCTCAAACCATAGTCGAATTAATAACTTCAAGAATCTTGCAAAATCTTTTAAACTGGTTGAAAATTTTCAAAATGTTAATAAAGATTTAGTTTTTGTACACGGAGAAAATTTGTTCATTAAATTTTACCCAATTAGTTAGGTAAATGGGGGACATTACTGCATTTAGATAAAGTTTACAATTATTTTAGGATTAAATACAAAACAGAACTATAAATAATACAAAAGAGTTATGTATAATCTCAAATCCAAAAGTGAAAATTCTGATATGTAATAATTGATATAAGGGTTGTATTATTTTCATACCTAGATTATAAAATAACGCAAAGTATTGTAAATTTTTATTAAATGAATGATATAAAGTTTACTTTTCTGTGATATTAACGATTCACTTAAAAGAGAGTATAGATTGCAGAATTTTTGAAGCAGAATCGCTAGGGACGTCAACATTCTCAGGGCTGAAGTTTAAAGCCAAGTCCCGCGTAGAAACTTTAACATTTTTAAGTTTCGGTTTATATTTTACAATTTCAGAAAATATTAAAATATATAGACTATCCTTTCCTCTCACTAGATAATACTTATTCTTCTTTATTCATAATGTGTCCCCTAAGGGTTTACATGACTTCCATTT
>CAKNYM010051905.1:6864-23604 GCA_932195095.1 Andricus curvator | reverse complement strand
CCTCTCTCTTCCTTTTGATAAATGCCTCGATGGATCCCACGCTCTTCGCCCTCAATCTATCCTTTCTACCGTTTTCTACTGTTTTCTTATACTTCCCCCTTGACCTCCTTTCTTTGTTCTCCCCTCTCGGTGTACTGAAAACGTCGTGGTCTAAATCCCTGTTTTCCTTGCTGGCATTCGCTCCGCTAGCCATGAATCCAATTCAAACTCTCCCGCCTTCTATCGTTCTCTGTCTCTATCGTCGCGTCTACCTGCATTGCCTTTCTCCTTCTCTACCCTGCCCTGCTACGACCCACCTGTTCCTCCCACCCTGTCACAAACCTCAAACCCACATAACCTCAACTTCCACACAAATCTGTCTTTATCCCCAAAAATATCCTCACTCCCTTGTCAATCTTTTAATCTCTCAATCAATCCCTCACAAACGAACCCTTCTATACTCATCCACAATCCCCTCACCTCCAATTTCACCACAATTATCCGAAAAACTCAGCATCAAACTTTCACCGCTATCACACACTTTCACTGCACAACTGCACAACTGACTTCGAACTTCGAAGCGGGAGATCCCCGAAGACTAATGTTTGAAAACAAAGTTGAATTTATAACAAAAAAAAAATATAAATTTTCTACATAAATAATTGAATTCCTCATAAAAGAGAAAATGTTTTTAACAAAGTAAGTGAATTTTCAACTTAAAAAGATCAATTTTCTAGCAAAAATGAAGTAGCTACCTGTTTCGTTGAAAAGATTATTTTAAAAAAAGCATATTTTCAACAAAATTTGTTTAATTTTTAACAAAAGAAATGAACTTTCAACTAAAATAATGCATCTTCAAACAGAAACAAAAGAAAAACATTTCACCAATTAGGTGAATTTTCAACCAAAAAGATTAATTTTCTATCAAAAAAAGACAAATTTTCAACTAAAAACATACATTTTGAACAAAGAATAGAATAGTTCAATTTTCAGTTAGAGAAATAAGTTTTTAAACAAATAAAATAAATTTTAAACGAATAGTTCAATTTTCAACCAAAGAAATGAATTTTCAACCGAAAAGATGTAATGGCTATTAAAAAAAATTTGACGAAAAATGGAATATATTAAAGTTTTTAGTTAAAAAAATTAATTTTTAAATTTTCATTTAAAAAAATTAATTTTCAATATAAAAAATAATTTTCAACTAAAGAAGTGAAAATTTCAACCAAAAAGATTAATTTTCTGCCAAAAAAGAATAATTTTCAAGAAAATACATGAATTTTCAACTAAAAAACATAAATTTTTAACAAAGTATGGAATACTTTAATTTTTAGTTAGAGAAATAAGTTTTTAAGCAAATAAAATGAATTTTCTACTAAACAAATGAATTTTTTACCAAAAAGATTGAATTTGTATGAAAAAGAATCTCGATAAGAAATTAAGTTAAATTTTTAGTTTGAAAAATTAATTTTTAATAAGAAAAAACTATTTTTTAACCGAAGATATTAAATAAAATACATGAATTTTAACTAAACAGATTAATTTTCTACCAAAAAAAGACAAACTTTCAACAGAATAGATAAATCTATAACTAAAAAAGCTAAATTTTCAACAAAAAATAGATTACTTAAATTTTCAGATCGAGAAATAGGGTTTCAAGCAAATAACTTAAGTTTTCGTAGAAGTTTTTTAATTTTCAAGGAAACAAATGAATTCTCTACCGAAAAGATTAAGTGTCTATGAAAAAATTTCAAAACAAAATTTAGTTGACTTTTTAGTTAAAAAAAATTATTTTCAATAAAAAAATAAATTTTCCACCAAAAGAAAGAGTTGTAAGTAAGTGGAAAAAATTGTCACTCATATTGAATTGACTGGAATTTTCTCGTTATAATAAGGAAACTTCTGTAAATCATGTACAACGTTCTCAAATAATATAAGATTTTCTGTAAAATCTATAACAAAATGTTAGAAAATGAACCGAGTTCTTTTTCTAACGAAAGGGTAATTAGTGCTCGCATATTACGCACAATGTTCTAGTATTTTTAAAAAGTAGACCGTGCAAAAATATAAAATGTTAAAAATTAAATAATTTAAAGTTTTAAGGTTAGAACATTTCAAATAAAAAATTATCCAATGTTTTTATTTCCTTCCTACAAATTTATAAGCCCGCTTATTAATAAAATGTTACAATAACAAATTTCGAGGAAACGGGGACCAGTGGTTCGAAACCCGTCACAGCGTTTTCGTTTTTTAATAGCGGTAATATCGTTAAAAGCGTGCGACTATATCGTATGTAATGTATTTTTAATTTAATGTAATTGTTTAAGTTAAATTGTTTATATGTACCAGCAATATACTTATGAATTGTATGATATGTGTAAGCATGTGTGTAGTAGTGGATGACCTTCCACAGAATCTGTTTGTAGCAAGAATGTTTTTTTTTTGCTGGCGCACGAAATTTTACATGACTGGGATGTAGAATTCACATATTTAGAAAGGTAGACTTTGTTTTCTTTGATTGAAACCGTACCTAACAGTTCGACTCATTTTACCTAACTGGTAGGTAATCGACATCTCATTTTACCCAACTGTCAGGTAATCTTTATTATCTAGTTGCATGTATTATTTCTTACTGAATCGCGAATTAAATTATAATGAATTTATATTAAAAATTCATATTTTTACATCAAATGTTACCCTATTTTATTTTACATGACTGAAAGTAAAATTTTAATATAATGCCATAATGTCCTCCGTTTACCGAACGAAGTTATGTAAAATTTATCACACAAATTTTCTCCGTGTAAATGCAGACAAAGGTAATATGACGGTAGCAGCTAACAGATATAATTATAATAAAAGTATGGAAAACTTGCTTAACAATGATATTTCATATAAAAAGATCAAAACTAGTCTTGTTCCAACAATACAAGAAAAATGTAACGATATATAGCTATTAGATAGGAGAAAACAAGTTTAATTGATGAACAAATTGCATATGAATTAAAAACACACAATAGTACTGTAGCAAAAGCGTATGCTCTACCAAAAGTGCATAAACCAGATTTGAAATGGAGATTGTTTCCACAATTGAATCTCCTACATACAACTTAGCCAAATATATTTCTAATTTTTTAAAACCGGTTTCAGGAAACACAGAATCATTTGTTGAAAATAGCTGGGAATAAATAAAATAGCACTGAAGAAAATCTAATGCTAAATCATAATCTAATTAAATAACAAAAAATGAATTTTTAATCGCTACTATGGGTTCTTCATTGTCTCCTATAGTTTCAACTTTAGTTTTCGAAGATTATTTCATATAAACGATACGTGGATGATATTTTAGCTATTGTTTTTTATTCTTTTACTTTCATTTTTTTGTTGTGAAAAATGTAAAACTGTTATTATTTATATATTATTTATATTCATTGAAAAAGACATGCAGTGATAGCCGCAGCGTCAGCATGATTAATAAACGGACTCTTTCGTAATTTCGCTTGTTATTTCTTTTACTTTAATGAAGACCGTAAGACCTACATAAATAATACTTACGCATATTTACATTGACGGTCGAAGAAAGGCTTGATTTGTTTCTTATCAGGTCTGATTGTTGAGAAAAATTATGTTAAAGAAACGGTTTTTTAAATTAAAAACAAATATTTTTCTATGTATGTTTCGTTTATTCGAATTGCTGAAGTTCCACTTCGATTAATGCTGATGCTGTGATATCATTTAATCTCTTCTAGTGAAGAAGGCAAGCAGGAAGGAAATAAATAATAGAGAAAACTGTGTTTAAATCAGAGGCTTTTCCTCATTCCCACAGTTCAAACGTCCTTGTTCAAACTGGTCGCGTGCCGTTCCGCGTGTGTAGGCGTTTGGGATAAATTAACAGATGCACATTCAAATCATTGCCTACGACCTTCTCTCGTCAACTTGTGCAATTTGTTAAGCCGGAAATGGTTTTTTATTAACAAGGCATTACATTCTTCCTCTGTAATTCATATATGTCTGACCTTAAAATGTTTTGTTAAGTTATATTATGTTTTTAATAAAAATGCAGTGTTTTCATCTCTGAAATCTATCTGAAATCTTTGCTAAATCTTCCAAATCATTTTGAAATCTTTTTGCAATCTTTGAAATCTATCGGAAATCTTTGTGAAATAATTTATGTCTTTGTGAAATCTTTTAAATCTATTTGAAAGTAGCTGTGCCCGCTATAATTAATACTATACATCGAGAACAAACGGAAATGCAATAAAAGTCGTATAAAATTATTAAAAAAACATGTAACACACATGATGAACAACTTTTTATTAGTTAAGAATAACTTAACTTATGAATGAACTCCGCATTTAAATGTCAAATTTTTTATTACATTCCATTTATTGCATTCGATTACATTCGCGCAGAGAACGAAATTTCGCCGTTTCCGAAATTCGTTCTCTCGTGCAACAGAGTATAGTAGTCTTGCGCGCGCCTATTAAGTTTTTTTATGAAAAAGAATAAACCAAATACTAATTTTTTCTATGCTATTTATATTTAATTAATGTTACAAAATATTTGTAAAATATAATTAAAAGTCACTACAGGATGATGTACGTAGCCTTCAATAAGTAGCTCCTTTTCATATTTTTTCTCTGTTGAAGCTAAAGGAGTAATGGATTTCTCATAATTTATTCGTAGGTAAATTCTGCCATCGTTATCATCTTGAAAAAATTGTGAATATAATTATAATTCAATTTATTATAATCGGCTCTTAAATTTGTTTAACACTTAACTTATTTGTAAATTATATTGCCGTAATACATTTTTTATTTTATAAATTAAAAGAAATGTTATTTATAAAGTAAATTGTGAATTATTCGTTTTAACATGTATATGAGCATATAAATTTCAAATTGATAAATACTACGAATAATATTAATTTTCATTATTATATAAGCTTTACAAAGTTTGAAAAAATGAATGATACATAGAATAGTGGCAGTAATTACCAATCTTTCAGTTTTCAAGAAATATGATAACAAATTTTGAAATTGTCTATTTGCTCGGCAATTATTGCCGTTTATACTCTATAGTAATCCATTCGCCACTAATATTTTATTATGCATTAAGAGATGTAGTGAATTTTTTTCATGAAAAATTAATTTTCTAATTTTTATCATAAATGATGCACCTTATTACGAAAAAGTAAAATGAATTTTAGTATAACTTTTTTATACATGAACATTTTTGTGTGAACATTTTTATCGTATCAGTTGTTTACGTCAAAATGATTAAATTCTTTTGTCATAAGAAGAAAATTAGCCTGTCGGTAGAACTTTTCAGGCCTTTATAAACGTTACAGTATCTTTCTTATTAAAAGCTAAATTAAACAAAAACTTTTTAAACAATTCTTTTTCCTTGAGTTAACGATTCAGGGTGAATTGAAATTAATTGCAAAACATATTTGAAAATTTTTACAAATTTGTGAAAACGTACAAAACCCGTCACTTCTTGTGAATGAATTCCTTAAAGTACATTGAAATATTATAAAATCCCGTGAAATTATATGAAATTTTATAGTATTTTCTTGAATCCTGGAAAATTTATGAAAATACCTTGAGAGCTTTTAAAATCCATTAAAATCATTGAAATCTTCAGAAATCTCATAAAATTCATTTAAATATTCTAAAATATATTGAAACCTTGCAAGTCCTATGAAATAGTTTCATATATTCCGAAGTTGTAAACAAATTCTTTAAACTCCCAGAAAAATTGGTTTATTCCTCTTAAAGTCATTCAAAGCCTTTAAAATTCCTTTAAAAATTAATATATTCTTGAAAGTGCATTAAAGTCTTTAAAAATACTTTATAATATTTTAAATCATTTCAAATCCTATCAGGTTGCCAAATAAATTGAGAATTCCTTGAAATCTTTTGATATACCCTAAAACCTGGCATAGGTCCTATTAAATTGATCTATATTTTCGAAATTTCAGAAAACTCTTTGATACAATACCCCATGCAAATTTTGTCAAATCTCTTGAAAATGCTTTAAAATCTTTTTAAATACTCTAAAATATTTCAAATCCTCTGAAACCAATTGAATATTCCTTAGAATCTTTTGAAATACTCTTAACGTTTTCAAATCCTTTCAAACCTTTGGAAATCAATTGAAACATTTCAAAGCTCTTGAAAATTCTTTAGATCGTCAAAATACCATAAAATAATTCAAATCCTATGAGTAACATTAAATTACTGAAATCAATTTAAAAATTCCTAGGATCTTTGAAAATACCCTAAGATATTTAAAATTCTTCACAATATTTTAGAATTCCTTGAAATTTGTTAAACTCTTGAAAATTCCTTGCAATTTTTAAAAGCACCCTAAAATATTTCTAATCCTTCGAAACTCTTTCAAATTATTGAAATCCTTTGATTCTTCAAAAATCACTTGAAACTTTTTAAAGCTTACGAAAATGTCTTGAGATCTTTTAAAATACTCTTAAAGTTCTCAAATCCGTTAACATTTTTTGAAATTCCTCAAAATTATTGAAATCTCTTGGAAATGCCTTGGAGTCTTTTCAAATTCCTCACATATTTATTTTGATTATTTTAAAATTAATCTTAAAGTTACTCTCGAAAATCGTCATAATCGAAAACGACAATATCGCTTCGAGATTTCTTAGTAAGGATCTTGATGTCCTTTGAGAAAGGTTTTAGCTCGGGTTTTAGTTACACAATATTTTTAGAAATGAGTCTATCTAAAGCAGAAATTATGTTAGGTTTTTCAATTTATTGATTAGATAGAGAAAGAATTTGATTTCTTAATTCTGCTTGTAATTTATCTGGAATCTAACAATGCTAGTTTCTACATCTTTCACAATTTCAAAGATGTGTTGATTTTTAGAAGTTAAAAAAGTAGAGCTAAATCACCTAACCTAAGAATATCGTTAATTTGGTCAGGAATCTGAGTATTTGTACAATTAATAATCCAAGGGTCGGAAATTTCTGAATTGTTCGAGTACAATTGTTTATGTTTATTAATCTGTAAATCAGGGTTATTAGCATTATTGATGTGTCAAATGTTCTGTAGTTTTTTCTCAAGAAAGTTATGTGTCAAATTAGGATCAAGATTGAGAGCATTTTGATATTTAATAATGTTATAATCCTTGCTGGGTCAACAATGCTATTCCTAATAATCGAAACTATTTTGTCTTTTTAAAATATATCAATATTTAACTATGGGACAGCGATCGAGATTATTAGAACTACAATCTATAGATATTACAGGATAATATCTTGGATTATTAAACTTTATAATCTGAGATAATAAAGTCTATAATCCAAGATTTTAAAATCTAGTTTCCATATTAGAATCCTGGTCCATTAGATAACCTCAAATATATATAATAATTTTTGCAAACGTATTTATAAACCCATACTAAAATTTGATAGACGAGCTCTGGATTACGAGAAAATGGATTATACGAACTGGATAATAGAATTAAAGAATAATACACCGTATAGAAAAGTACATTAGCGCGTATAATCTATAATATTTTTCTAATATATGAAGATATTACCAAATATAATCTCTAGATGTTAAATTCTTATAATCTTCAGGCATTAATTTGTAACATCTCAGATTTTAAAATATCCAGGCGTCTGTGTAGTCTCAGATGGTACGTCGCATCGTGGCGCGTGTCATATGCATCCGTTCGCATTTAAACAAGTAATCATTAAGTTATAAAATGATTATTAGTGCTAAATCACACATGATTTAGATTTTGGAAATGGGTAAGTTTATATTTCATTTCATTGCACATCACTGCCACTTGTACTTATTACAGAAACTTAACCTCCTTTACTTTCGTTTTTGTAGTCTTATGATAGCCACTTTCCTGCTTATTGTGTGTTTAAAAAATTGAAATTTGTTTCCAGTTCTACTTTCGAGCTCGTCTATCAAAATTTTGCATAGGTTTACAAATACGTTTGCAAAAATTATTGTATATATTTGAGGTTATCTAATGGACCAGGATTCTAATATGGATATTAGATTTTAAAATCTTGGATTATAGATTTTATTATCTCAGATTATAAAGTTTAACTAGATTATTATGTGCTCGCGCAAGCGCGCGCTAACTTTTTTATTCATTTTTCTCATTTACTCAATTTTCGAATAACTATTTATTCGCTAATATTTGTTGACCAATCACATTCTTGCTGGAATTATATTCTCAAAGAATGTATTCAGTGAATCCATGTAACGCAGAATTTACTATTAATAGTAAATGGCGAGATATCATTTTAAGATTTCAAGGACACGTTATATGTAAAATAATATATTTAAAAAAACATAATTTTTGTACAATGACATTTGCGGTTACTTCCACGGCCATTTTTGTTAAATGTAAGCATCAATATACATCGCTAAGTCATTAACAAATAATTACCGATAATTTAAACAATCATATTCTGATCCGATTCTCAGTTCTCAATATAAAAATCAATAAACATGTATTTGCACTGGAATGTTTGAATAAATTTTTATAGAAAAAGAAGAGCGTGTCAAAATACATTGCTAAATAATTAAAACGTATGTACACGTCATTTTGAAAAATTGAATTCAAATTTCATTTTTATGAAAATTATAATTATAATTAACGTTTAAAACTAATTTCAGAATAAATTAAAACATTGACATATAATTGTGCGAATGGAATTGAGATGCTTATTCCAAAACAGCACGAAAATTTAAAACAATTATATAGTTGCAACAGAGATATGTTAAACATAAATAAACTTTCATTATACGAATTATAGCCAATATTCAACTACATAACCTTAAAATAAATAATTAATTTATGTTTCTTAATATAGAAAAATTATAACTCAACCTTTATGTAATTTAATATTGTAAAAAAAATAATCAGGTAATAATTAATTAATCAATTTCCAACATAAAAAACAATGAAGAATTATTCCCATTGAAACATTTAAATAATGTTTATTTTATATTTCCCAAAAAATTCTCATTGTTATTAACCTTATAAACTAATTTCAGAAAAAATCAAAACCTAATTATGAAAATTGAATTCAGATACTCATTTCACAACATCACGAAAACTTACAAAAATTACATAATTGGAATAGAGGTATTTTGAAAATAAATAAACTTTCATCATATAAATTATAACCAATATTTAATTACATAACCCTGAAGTAAATAATCAATTTATGTTAGTTAATATTAAAAAATTAAAAATCAATCTTTATGTAATTTAATATTGTGAAAAAAATTAATCAGCTCATAAATAATTATTGAGTTCAGAACATCATCCAAACATTCAAATAATGATGATTTTATATTTCTCTGAAAATTTCAGTCGAATCAATAACCTTTTAAACTAATTCCAGAAAAAATTAAAACGTATGTCCATATAATTTTGAAAAGTGAATTCAGATAATCATATCACATCATCAGAAACATTTTTAAACTTATGTAACTGGAATAGGGGTATTTTAAATATAAATTAACTTTTATTATACCAATTATATCCAATATTCCATTAGAAACCTCAAAGTAAATAATAAATTTATGTTACTCAATCGAAAAAAATTGAAATTCAATATTTACAACATTTAAAATTGTGAAAAAATTAATCAGTCAATAATAATCAATCAGACAGTTTACAAAATGAAAAGCCTTAAACAATTATTTTCATTGCAAAATTCAAATAATTCTCACTTTATATTTTTTTAAACTTGAAATTTCATTTCTGAAAATTTTAATTATTAATAACGTTTTATAATGATTTTCTGAAAAAAATAAAACACATGAACATTGTACATATCATTTTGAAAATTGAATTCAGATACTCATTTCACATCATCAATATTATAAAAAATTACATAATTGTAATAGAGATAGGTTGAAAAAAAATAAACTTTCATTATACTAATTATGTCCAATATTCAATCACATCACCTTGAAGTAAATAATTAATTTATGTTGCTTAATAAAGAAAAATTTAAATTAAATATTTATGTTATTCAATTTTGTGGAAAAATTAATCAGCCAATAATTAATTAATCATTTCATAACACAAAAAGCTTTGAAGAATTATTTTCATTGAATCATTCAAATAATTTTTACTTCATATTTTTCTGAAAATTTGAATTATTAATAACCTTCTATACAAATTTCATAAAAAATCAACACATATGTACAGATAATTTTGATACAAACATTTGAAAAAATTATATACTTGTAATGGAGATATTTTAAAGGAAAAATAAAATCATAAAAATAGCACAAATTATAGCTAATATTCAATTACATGACTTAAAAATAAATAATCGATTTATGTCACTTAATAGAGAAAAATTAAAATTCAATTTTTATGTAATTTAATGTTGTGAACAAAATTAATCAGCTAATAATTAATTAATCAGTTTACAAAATAAGAAGCATTCAACTATAATTTTTATTAAAACATTGAAATAATTTTTACTTTACCTATTTTTTTTTTTAATTTGAACTTTCAGTTCTGTAAATTCAATTTATTAATAACCTTCTTAACTAATTCCAGAAAATGTAAGTTTTAATAGAACCAGTTGATAATTAATTAATCAGTTCACAACATAAAAAGCAATAAATAATTATTTGTATTGAAGCATTCAAATAATTTTTAAATTGTATATATTTTTTTCGTTTGAAATTGCATTTCTATACATTTAATTTATTAATGATCTTCAAAACTAATTCCAAAAAAAATAAAAATATATGTACATATTGATTAATCATTTCACAACATAAAAATAAATGAACAGTTATTTTAATTGAAACATTCGAATAATTTTTACTTTATATTTTCCTGAAAATTTGAATTAATAATAATGTTTCAAACTAATTCCATAGAAAAGTAATATATATGTACATATAATAAGGAAAGCATAATTCAGGTACTTATTTCAAAACATCACAAAAATTTACAAAAATTATACAATTGGAGTAGAGGTATTTTAAACATAAATAATCTTTTATTATAAAAATTATAGCCAATATTCAATTACACAGCCTTGAAGTAAATAATCAATTTATGTACTTAATTTAAATAAATCAAAATATAATATGTATGTAATTTGATATTGTGAAGAAAATTAATGAGCTAATAATTATTTAATCAGTTCACAACATAAAAAGCATTAAACTATAATTTTCAATCCGGCATTCAAACAATTTTTACTTTACATTTCTTTTAAATTTTCACTTTAAAATTTGATTTATTAGTAACCTTTTCTAGTAATTTGAGAAAGAAGTAAAACATTTTTATATATAATTTTGAAAATTAAATTCAGATGATCATTTCATAACATCACGAATATTTACAGAAATTACGTAATTGGAAAAGAGGTATTTTAAATGTAAATAAACTTTTATTATAAAAATTATAGCCAATATTCAATTACATAACCTCAAAGTAAATAATAAATTTATGTACTTAATTGAAACAAATCAAAATCCATCCTCATGTAATTTAATATTTTGAAAGAAATTAATCAGCTAAAAAATAATCAATCAGTTCAAAAAATAAGAAACATTAAACTATAACTTTCATTAAAATATTCAAATAATGTTTACTATATATTTTTTTATTAATTTGAGACTTCATTGCTGAATATCTGATTTATTAATAACCTTTTAAACTAATTCCAGAAAATAGAAAGTTTCAATAGAATCAGTTAATAATTAATTAACCAGTTAATAACATATAAAGCATACAGAATTATTTTTTAATTGAAATTTTAATTGTCACCCTATGACTTACAAAGTGACGACTAAGAAAACTTCCTCCATAAAACTACAATGGAGGTTACGAGTTTTCATCTATAGGATAATCCAAGATATTATCCTGTAATATCTATTTTTTAATATTTATGGATTGTAGTTCTAATAATCTGGATCGCTGTCCCATAGTTAATAGTCCAAGATTATATCCGGTAACATATTTTTCATTACCGGGTATAATCCATTTTTCTCAGTGTAGGACTAAAAACAAATTTTAATTTTTTAAACACACAATAAGCAGGAAAGTGGCTATCTTAAGAGTACAAAAACGAAAGTAAAGGAGGCTAAGTTTCTGTACTTGTACAAGTGGCTGTGATTTGTAATGAAAAGAAATATAAACTTACCCATTTTCAAAATCTAAATCACGTTTGATTTAGCACTAATAATAATTTTATAACTTAATTATTACTTGTTTCAATGCGAACGGATGCATATTGCACGCGCCACGATGCGACGTACCATCTGAGACGACACAGACGCCTGGATATTTTAAAATCTGAGATGTTACAAATTAATGCCTGAAGTTTATAAGAATTTAACATCTAGAGATTATATTTGGTAACATCTTCATATATTAGAAAAATGTTATAGATTATACGCGCTAATTTACTTTTCTATACGGTGTAGCATTTCTTCATTCTATTATCCAGGTCGTATAATCCATTTTTCTCAGTGTAATAAGATGAACCTTGTCATTTCAACTAGGGTTGCAAAGTTAGCGCCTATCCTAACTATATGCAAAATAGTTGGTACCTTCTTATAAAGAATTTTAACAGAGTGTGTATCACACTATCTAATTTTCGAGTGTCGAAACGCCAAATGAAAACCACTACCCACCGTGAAAGGTAATTATCGATTGGCCTATCATAAATTGAGTTAATCCTGATCAGATATCGCAATTTCACGCGCCATTATCCGCGTGTCAATCGTCATATGTCGAATGGTGTCGTAAGGCACTACTTCTCCATACGTACATAAATATGTACAATTGTACATGTATGTAGAGCGTACCTTCATTAGCTGTCTGCTTTCAACTGAAATCTCTCCACACAGAAATCCAACATATATTCCTCTACAGGATCGATCATCGCTTTGGAGGATTTCCATGCTTATTAGACGTAATGTGCACAATTAGGAATTAGGAGATGATCATAAAGCTGCGACCTAATCCGTCGACTTGTTTCCATGAACTATAATCACCTCAATAAATTATTGATACCTTCTCCACTGAGGTATTGCTCATCTCTAGTTTTTTATTCGTTCATCTCGCCTTTTGCTGAGGCATGTTGCCTCGGAAAACGGAAGATCAATTCCGTCCCTCTAGTTTCGCGATTAAATTAAATGCCACTCAATTAAACTGTATACCCCCAGTGGACGGCAATATTACGTCAATCTCCACGAATTACAGCTGACTATGTTCCTTTTTTTTCACCAATCGATCTCGCTGAAGAAATGTCATGGTCATTTTTATCACGTGTGATGTAATTTATGTAAAAGAGTTCAAGTTATGAACATTTCTCTTTATTTTGGAATTAATTAGATGCTTCACAGCCTGTTCTCTTCTTTGCCATCATTATAAAGAAACTGTACAACTGCATTTTTATCAAAATAGGTGATTATATCCGCAATTTCAACTGAAAATTAGGTAAGGGGCCTTACTTAAATTACGTAACGGATAATCGACCCCCTCCAAAAAAAAACCCTCCCCCTGTAAGGAACTGAAACAAAATATCTCTAACCCCCCCCCCCCCATCTCTTGATGTACGTAATTTATGGGTTTCAGAAATAATAAGATATCGGACTTGAAACTAGTGGAAATTTGTTGTATTTAAGATAATGCATGTTTTGCAGGGTGAAAACTTCATTTGTAAAATTCTATGATTTTTCCTCGACCAGTTTTTTTTCTTAACCATTAACATTCATATACAAATTAAACATTTTCAAATTTATTTATTTTAAACAAAAAAAGTGACTTTTCTACGATAAAGTATGACTTCTTAAGAAAATACTTAAATTTTCTACAAAACAGTTAAATTTTCAACGAAATAGTTGAATTTTCAACCTTAACGTAAGAAAAAAAGTTCAAATTGTTGAACCTTAAAGCCAAAAGATGAATTTTATGTATAAAAATTCAATTTTCAACCAGAAAAATAGGAATTTCCAGCAAAAAAATTAATTTTCAAAAAATTAGTTAAATTTTCAACCAAAGAGATAAAGCTTCATTAAAAAAAGATTTCAACTGAATAGTTTATCTTTTACCCATGCAGTTAAATTTTCAATTAAAAAATATCAGTTTTCAACTAAATAGTCGAACTTTAACCAAAGAGATGAATTTTCAACTAAAAATATGAATCTTCAACAAAAAAATGATTTCTCAACAAAGTGGTTCAAACCAAATAGTTTAAATAAGAAGTAAATTTTCTACGAAGATACTTGAATTTTCAACCCAAAAAGATGAGTTTTCAATAATAACAGTTGAATTTTCATAGGAAAAGGATGACTTTTTAAAAAACAAATTATTTAATTTTTATTTTATTTTTATTTTATTTTTTTATTTATTTTATTTTATTTTTATTATTTATAAATTTTCATCCAAAGAAAACTAATGTCTACTAAAACAGATGATTTTTTAAATCAGAAAGACAAATATTAAAAAATATAGTTGAATTTTCGTCCAAAAAATATTTAAATTGATTTTTCAACACAAAATGTGAATTTTTCTCAAAATGTAAATTTTCTACGAAATAGTTGAATTTTCAACAAAAAAGTAGATTTTTGGGCCAAAAAGAATGACTTTTTAACAAATTTATTGAATTTTCAACCAAACAGTTGCATTCTTATAAAAAAATGAATTTTCTACTCAGACAGATGAATTTTTTAATCAAAAAGATAAGTTAAAAAAAAGGTCGAATTTTTATCCAAAAAAGATTTCAGTTGATTTTTCAAAACAAAATGTGAATTTTTCTCAAAAAGTAAATTTTCTACGAAATAGTTGAATTTTCAACAAAACAGTATACTTTTGGTACAACAAGGATGATTTTTTAACAAATTTATTGAATTTTCTACTCAGACAGATGAATTTTCAAATAAAAAAGATAAATTTTCAACAAAAAAATACTCAAATATTCATTCCAAAAAGATTTCAGGTGATTTTTCAACAAAACAGTTACATTTTCGACCAAAAAGGATGACTTTTCAACAAAATTATTGAATTCTAAACCAAACAGTTGCATTCTTATCCAAGAAAGATAAAATTTCTACTAAAGAAGATGAATTTTTAAATCAAAAAGACAAATTTTCGACAAAATAGTTGGATTTCTATCCAAAAAACATTTCAATTGATTTTTCAACACCAAAATATGAATTTTTCTCAAAAGGTAAATTTTCTGCGAAATAGTGGAATTTTCAAGGAAAAAAGATTGACTTGTTGACCAAACTGTTGAATTTTCAAACAAATAATAAAATTTACAACTAAAAAGATAATTTTCAGGAGGAAGCAACTGCAAAAAAAGAAATATAAATACAAAGCAAATAAATTACTAAGAAGAATGTTATATCAGGGTTACCGCAAAACTTAATTTTAAAAATTCTATAATTTTTCCCGTACCCATTTTTCATTTTCCCTGACCATTAATATTCAAAGACTAGAATATTACATTTGTAACATTTTCAACCTAGAATCTTTTATAACCGGAATAAAAAAATTTCAAATAAAAATAAAAAAGTTCAAATTTATTCTGCTTGACAGATATTTAAAGTTATATAAATTCCCTGACTTTTACAAGATTTTTTTCCTAAATCCCTAACTTTTATCTCACTTTAAAGAAAGTTGTTGCTGGCTAGGTTCCTTTTTTCACTCATCAGTTTTCTTTGGCGCGTAAAGTTAAATTCATATTAAATTTCTGTACAATATATATATATAGGGGAGAGTCGTCCTAAGTCGGCACAGTAAGAGTTTTTGCCGCAAACAGTGGCTAAACGGGGTTTAATGGCGATTTAATGTCTTTGGTCAGGTACCACGATCCTTTATCTACAATTCTATGTGGTTCGGAGCAGTGTGGAGTGATTTTTGAGGTCACAATGCAGCGCTAAGTGAAGGAGTCGATTTTCTCTATTTCTCAAAATGGTGGTCCTAAGCCGGCACCCCCTGGTCCTGAGTCGGAACATAATTTTTTCCCGCTCAAATGCAAGAAAAAGGCAGGTTATGTAAATTTTGGGAGGAAATGGACAAATTTAAAACATTTACAATGAAAAAACATGTGGAATATTGTCAAACCTTATTTATAGGCTGAAAATATTTCTCCGTTACAATAATCTGCAAACATGTAGTCCAAACATAACCAAACTAAAAAAAAAACAACAAGAGACCAATGAAGTGGAATTGAAACTCAACAAAGTAAAATAACACAAATAACAAAAAAAAAAGGTGCCGATTCAGGACCACCTGTTTGGTGCCACCTCAGGACCACTACGAATTTTTACACCTTCCATGCTATTACGCACACATAACACAGAAACCAAAGCACTTAATCGATTGAACTTTTCAAAATATTTACACACATGTAGCTGCTTCACAAAAATGCAAGAAAATGGAATTCCGTTTGCAGGAAAAATGTATACTCTGCTCACGCTGTCAAGCAAGAACTAAAGTGACAATTGTCAACGTGAAGGATGTCCATGTTTACCAACCTGTCATTCGACAAAATGGTTAAGCCGACACGCGCGGCATCTCTGAGAAATGCGAGGGTGCCGGCTTAACCCGCAGTGCCGACTTAGGGCCACTCTTCCCTATATAAATAGCATATTGTTGGAATCGCCAAAAAGCGTAGATTTCGAATATGATAATTCTCAATTACTAATTGCAATTAAAAAAAAATGTACCGCGATGAAATGGGCACAGCATCGCGGCCCTTTAGCTGCTTC
>CAKNYM010051904.1:283928-302597 GCA_932195095.1 Andricus curvator | reverse complement strand
TGACATCAATTCGGCTCTTACAATTGCGCAATATTATTATTATTATTATTCTGTGACGTCATCAGGGACCATCGAGAAAGTTCTAGAAGCTTAGCACGGACGTGAACCACTACAGGGTAGAAGCTTCTCGATGTCGGTAAGGTAGGAATCTATGATTAGAAACACCCCTGTATATCTACTGAAGAGTTTTTCATATTAAATTCTTCTATTCAATAGTTAAAAATTTAATTCGTCGATGAGGCTAAGATAAAAATAGTATCTTTATCTATTCAGAAATACAGACTAAGATCATTCTTATAATATTGAATTATTCTATATATTCGACCTACAAATGCTTATCTGTTGAGTATTACACTTCAAAAAATCAAAAATTTTAATACGCATTCATGCAATTAAAAATTGTTCAATTCCAAACTCTAAAGTTTACATTAAACATAAGTTATCTGACTTTCTCAAGGTAAAATAAATATATGCGCGCAAGAGTTTAACTTCTACTGAATTAATAAGGTCCTATTGACTAAAATTTGTTATCGCACCATGCCCCGCTATAATCCATATCAGCTATATATGCTCGGGAAGGGGAAAACACAAATATCTCAGAACAGTATGCATATGTACACGAAACATCAGAATATTCATCAGTTGCGCTGCTTTCAATATTCTATGTTCATCAGTTTTTCCTCCATTTTGATAAAATGAGAATCCTTTATACGCTGATCCTAACCTTGGACGTTCTTTTTGATTGTATTGGTAAGTAAAGAATATAATGATATAATGTTTTTACGTTATGTGCTTTACAATGTATATCATACAATAATGAATGTAAAATACTATGTAAACTCTTTGATCATAAACAATTATTCTTATTGATATGATGTCTTTGCTACGAGAGGATGACAATTAGACAGATTTTTAGGACCTACTTACCTTAATCAGTGTTTGATCTTTTTTTAATGGAAAATTTTTTTCTCTCAAAATAACGTGAGGAAAATTAAGTTGGGGCGTATAAATATATATGTTTGCCATTTCGAAGTAAAAACTTGTATAAACGTTATGTTGGCGGAGGTGACGTAAACTATTTACAAATTTCACAATGCCCTTATATTCTTGCTCAAATAGAGTTAAAAACGTTACAAAATCGCTTTATTTCACTAATTATTTTCCAATGATAAGTTTCATAAGTTTTTTTTATAAGGCCTAATTTTTCCCACTTTTTGAACCCTCCTCCGCCATGTAGTCGACCGTGAAATGGGTGCTACGTGCACCGTGGGTGCTACGTGGCCATGCATTTTATTTATTTTTTAAGACCTAAGTGTAAAATACGTGGCTCGAACTCGGACCCCCCACCACCCCCGTGTAGACAATCGCGGCCTTTCGTCGAACCCCCTGCCCTAAAGAAGCCACGTGGTTTATAGAAGGCCCCTAAAATTTAAGTATAATTTACATCCCAAACACATGTTCGCGGTTTTCTTACTTGGGGACGATTCAATATACCGAGAATGTTATGATAGGCTGTAACTGACTTATACGGAATAAAATGAAATTATCCAATTCTAATTTTACTATTTTTAATACCTTTTGAATATTAAAAATTCATAAATTATTGTTGTCTTTTCACAGAAATATCTTCAGGTGTGTCCCCTAAAACAAGGGACTTTCTCGCAAATTTTGGGATGAGTGGTGAACATGCGAATCATCAAGGTAACCCTAGTACAAATTAAAATTTTTACCAGAGCTGTAAGATAATAAACAGTTTTTATGTTAACAGTTTAAAACTAGATATTATTAATCTCTTGAAGCAGAAAATATTTCACATGCATGGAACGTTGTTCTCAATGAGCTTTACTAAAAAATATTATAGGAAAATCAGTAAAGGCCTATTACGAATTTTCCATATTTTTTGCTATTATAGAAAATTCATTTTATAGAATCATTGTATAGAAAAGTATTATAGGATAATTAGCATTGAAGTGAATTATAAAAAATATTGAAGGAAGTAATGTAGAAAATAGACAAACTACAAAGGAACGGTTTATTCTAGACCACTAATGATTCTGCACAAACAAACTTTACGTAGCAAACATCTGCAAATTCCCTTGATGTCTTTAAAATTGCCTGAAATTTCATTAAAATCTTGAAAATTCTTTCGAATCTCTTGAAGTCCCTTGATACTTTTAGAAATATTGTTAAATTCATTAAAGTCTTTGAAATCTGTTGAAATTCTTAGAAATCTTGCGAAATAACTAAAATCCCCTAACATAATTGAAATACTTAGAGATCCTATAAAATTCCTTACATCTCCTAAAATTCTTCGAAAATGCTTGAAATCATTGGAAATCCCTCAAAATTCTTTGAAATCCTTTGGAAATCTTTGAAATCTTCTAAAATCCATTGAAATGTTTCGAAGACTCATAAAAGTCCTTGAAATCCATGGAATTATTAGGAAATCCCTTAGTAGAAACTTTTTGAAAACCCATAAAATGTGACGAAATCGTTTAAAATACGTGGAAATTATTTAGAATCTTCAACCAAAATTTTATAGTGGTTAAAATTTGTTAATGTATTGAAAATATTTGAACTCGTGTAATGATTTTCTCTAGTGATTTTTCTAGATCCACGAAAAAATAATTTAGAAAATGCATTGTGGGAAAATAATTAAAGGCCTATAATGAATTTTCTATCAAGTTTTTTCGTGACGTGAGCTTCGTGAAAAATGAAGCTTTAGATAGAACAAAAGGCTGTGTCCATTTTTACTGAAATTCGGCAGAAATAATTTCTGTTGTAAGCCCAGGAAAATTGGGAAAGGCGGCTAAGTTGACCGGAATTATGATCTTTGAATATTAATATTTCATCAACTAAATTGTAAATAATTTTAATTGTAGAACTATTTCATTTCAAGAAAAGAGAAACCGTTTGTCCCTTTTTTTTACTTCATTTGAACTCCATTCTTGAGAGGTGCGCACGTTCATATTTAATTCTGAATCTATTTCATCTCGAAAACCGAGAAACCGTTTTTCCCATTTTAATATACACAATTAGAGTCCACTCTCACGAAATTAACACGTTTGTATTTGATGTAAATCTCTTCCGTTTCTAGAACTGAGAAACCATTTTTTTCATTTTAATATAGACAATTTCGAGTCTGCTCTTATAAAATACATAAGTTCATATTTGATTGTAAAACCATTGTAAAACTGTTTCGCCCAATCTCCCTGACGTCCACCATGTGCAAATTGTTTGAAAGAATGGTTCAGCGTAGGTTGGAGTTTAGAGCAGAGAAGGCGGAGTGGATCTCAAAATTCCACTATGGGTTTAGGAGGGGTAGATCTGCCCTGGATTGTGTCTTGACGGTTACCACTGAGATCATGAGAAGATTGGGAGAGGGCGAGCCCACCCTGGGCCTTGCGCTTGATATCCAGGGCGAATTTGATTTGATTATCCCGGGGTCTTGATTCAGAATTTAAAGGATCTGGGAGTTGCGTCAAGAATGACTAACTTTATTCCATTTTTGATCACTAGGAGGAGATTATTCTTCTCTGAGCCAGGCGCTCTCCGGGAGTGTGGTGTTGAGGTCCCAAGAGGAGGAGTCCTGTCACCCGTCCTGTTCAATCTTGACCTGCGTAAGCTTGGCAATGATTTACCTGCTGGTGTGAGGGCCAGTCAGTACGCTGATGACCTGATTTTAATCGTTCGATGTAGGGACATCATGATGGCTCTGGCTCTTCTTAAGGAAGCTATTGAAGCTCTAATCCCGTGGCTTGGTGAGTTGGGTCTCTCTATCTCCTTCCCGAAATCTCAGTTATGTATTTTCACTAGATTTCCGGTGGTCTTGGAGGATATCTTCCCGGAGGTTGGTGGCCATTTTATTGTTTGTCAGTCGACCCTGATGTACTTGAGGATTTTGTTGGACATGCGCTTGACCTTGGTTCCACATATTAAGTATGTCGCCGGGAGCGCCTTAAGAGCCATTAGCGTTCTGCGTGTTATCGCTAGAGTCTCTTGGGGTGCTGATCCTGCGATTTTAGGTACTGTCTAGAGGAATTTGGTGAGGGCCTGTCTTGATTGGGGTGCTCCCCTCTTTGCCTGTGCACGCGTTTCAGCTTTGAGTATTCTCGATCGTGTACAGTACCAGGCGCTTAGAATTCTTTTGGGCTGTATGAGTTCGACTCCTATTTATGTCCTCATGTTTGAGGCGAATGAGCATCCTCTTGCTCTCAGAAGGTCATACCTTTCTGATCGTTTCCCGCTGAGAAATTTCAGTTGCAGGAATAATCCATTGATTCCGAAACTTCAGTTAGTCGCTGAAAAATGCAATAAGACTGAGGGGAGACTCAGGAAAGGTAGGAAATTCAGGAAATTCAGACTCAGGGCTGATAAGTCTGCCCTGGTTTCTTCCTTTAACTCGATTCAAGGTGTGTTGATGAGTTGCGGTAGATCTCTCAGAATAGCTTACTTCGATGATGACTGGGAGAAGCTTCTTCAAAGGGTTGAGATTGACTGTGACTCGGGTGGGCTTATTAGGGCATCTGTCGATCCGCAAGAGGCGTTCGACAGGCTGGCCTCTGCGTTCTATCCGGACTCGGTAAGGATATTCACTGACGGCTTGGTAGATCATGACATTGATCGGGTTGGCTCTGCCTTTTGTGTTCCTGAGATGGAATACAGTTTTGAGCTTACATTGCAGGAGAGCTCCTCCATGTCCCCTTGTGTCATTTTCTCAGAGTCTATGTCGGCCATTAACCTGTCCTGAAAATGTTTCGCTTTATACACATCTGTGTGTTAGTTCTGGCCATTTGCTGTATAGTAAGAAGCCACAAACAAGAAGAAGAAGAGGAAAAAGAAGAGAAGAACAGGTTTTCGCGAATGTGTCTCTATCTCTCTATGTGTGTGTACAAAATTTCATTTTGTGGTAAAGCTATGTAAAACACGGAAAAATAATAAAACGACTGACAAAATTGTTCGCCTAAATTATACCAACAAATTTGCTTTAAACTATTTTTTTGATAGGAGGCGCACTCTTTTAAATTATAAAAACAGGACCATGGAAATATGTCTGTTTCAATATCAATGCACATTATGAATTGTAATAATAATTATACATTTATTGAAATGATACATTTTTCAGTGCAGCTGCGAATAAAAAATTATGCCAATTAAGGAAAAAAAGTAATAATAATAATAAAAAAATAAAATTTCTATACATGTATAATAATATAAGCGAGTTGAAAATAATATAGAAAAGTGCGCACGGAGCAGGCAGATTTTTTTTCATTTGAAGCAATAACAACTAAACTGCAAAAAATAATGCACTCAAGTTTTACTCTTTTTTGAAGTTTAAGCTTTTCAATTTAAAGCTTAAAACATTTGTAATTGAGAACTTGTATTCAAACGCCAAATAATTCGCACTTATAAAACGGAAGCTGTCAACACTTTTCAATTGAAGAATTTCAAATTAAATTCCGTTTGGACTGCAAAATTTTAAATTAAAAATTTAGAATTATTATAACATTTTTTTTTAACCGAACACGTTTTAAATTACAAGTTGAGTTATTTTTATATTAGGTCGTTTAAAATTAATCATTCTTCAAATGTTATTTATACATTATAATTAAGTAAACTCACTTAAAACTTAAACATTTCTAAATTGAAACAATTAATATTATAATGTTCTATTTTGCACAATTTAGTTTTAAATTGTTTTGTTTTTAATATTATGTAAAGTCAAATGCTGATAAAAAATCAAAGATTGGTCTTTTTTCAAATCAACAACTTTCAAATTTAGTGATTCAAAAATGGAATATTTTAGATTGAAGCAATATTTGAATGCGACTTGAAATTAAATAAATGCGTTCAACTATGAATCTATTACTTTAAAGTTATTTTAAAATTAAAAATAGTTTATGAAGTTCCAATTTGTTTACCTACTAAGGCTTTTTAATTGGAATGGTTTATTCTTTAATGTTCGAATATGTAAATTGTTTAATTTTGAACAGTTGAAGAACCTTCTTGTAAAATGGATTCTTGTTCAATTTCGAACGCTTTTAAGTTTTAATTATTTAGGTCTTCAAGATTGCATTTTAAGATTATTTCTATTGGAAATGTAGGCTTAAAAATAAAGACCTAAAACAGAAAATCAATAATGTAGAATATTTTAGAAATTTCCACTGTAAAAGTTTTCTTGGGGAATTTGACCCCAAAATTGTGTTGACGCCAATTTGCACACGGTTGTGGAATTTTCGCCAAAATTTAGCAGGGAAAATTCCCAAAACATTCGTGTTGAATATTAACAAAAAAGTGGTGAATTTACCTAAGATTTGATGAGGAAAATTCCCTATGCTATTGTGTAACAATATCTAGAATTTCGGGAATTTCCCCGGCCTTTACGTAGGGAAAATTTCCCAACATGCATGGAATATTGCTCAGAAATTTGTGAACATTGAACCGCATTATTTAGGGAAATATCGCGAAACTTTTTTGGAATATTGACCAAAAAGTGCTGAATTTTCCTCAAGATTTGACGCGGAAAATTTCCGATTCTATTGTGTAATAGCTTAAAATTTCGGGAATTTCCCGAAATTTATGTGGGGGAAATTCCCTAAAATTTGTGCAATACTAATAAAAAAAGCAAGGGTGAGGTCGACCGTAGCAATGGAAGAGTCCCGCCTTGAAGTCGACTGCTCTTTTAAACACTCGACGCGTCATTTCTGTTGCGAGAAAGGCGGCATGTCGCGCCCTGGCGGATTTTCTCCCGAACTACCAGCTCAGAGCGACAAGAAACTATATCTTGGTGCATGGTATACTACTAGTATACTACTCTTAACTGATTGATCAATAAATTTTTTTCTTCACAGTTTCAACTATCCGAAGGGTTAGACTTCATTTCCGTATGTCAAACCTTTCAGTTTAATTTAAAAATGAGCATCTATACGAATTTAGAGTTTTCTGAATCCCTGCGGGCCCATTTCGCCTTCATATTTATGTATTTTCTCCAGGTGTGGATTTTCGTTAAATTCGATACAAATGTATAATTATTCATAAATGTTTCTAGAAATTCGTAATTTTTTAAAAAAGTACTATACAAAATTAAGATTACGTTTTTTTTGTAGATTTTGATCATTATTTTTAGAAAAAGTTTATTTTTCATACAAAATCATCAACTTAATAATTATTAATTGAAAATCGATCAAAGTTTATAAAAATTTGAAGCTTTCTATGCCGAATTTAAGGGCAAAATATCTTCCTACGTGGAAAATCAAAAATTAATTTTGAAACGATTCTCTACATTCAGTGGGACTCATTTTATTCCCCACATTGTAGGGAATGTTCCCAAACTTTTGTATAAATTACCATAAGTTTCGGCAAATTTTCCCAAAAATGGTAGGTATCATCTAATTTCCTAAATTTAAGAAAATTTGTCTCAATTTTTCAGTGAATTATCAGAACTTTTAGGAAAATTTCCCCAAATCTTGGGGAAAATGATTTTCCGCGACGAAAATGTGGATTTTTTCCCACTAAGAAGTGGGGAAAATTTCCGAAATTTTGTACAGTATCAGGTAGAATTCTAGAATTTTACCACGCATAATCCCACGTGGAATTCCTTAATCCACTTGGGGGCCTACGTGATGAAAACTGTGTTTAAAACTAGAATCACAATCACGACCACATTCGCAACTAAAAACTCACCAATATACGATTCTGTACTTGAATTAAAATGTTATTTTCTATTTCTTGTTGCAGAGTTAACTTCACAGTTCGATTGCTTGTCTAATGGCGACCCTATTCCTGGTGATCCTCGTTGCCGACTTTCTGCTTCTTCTTCGTATGACAGACATTCTCTCGGAAGAGCTCTTCCTTCTACCAGACCTAATTCTTCTGCCGGGTCTCCACCACCTGCTGAGCAACCTCTTCGTACCAGGTCCAGGTCCAGGTCCAGGTCTCCTCCTCTCAAGCAAACTTTTCCTCTCGTATTCGGATTTTTATTCGATGAACTTAGATTTATTCGACTTGTTTCACAAAATAATCCAAACTGGATATTCGAACTTCGACGATACGTTTTTCCTCCTGATACACTCATTAAATTAAGAACTAAACCTAATGCCCTTATGCCTATGCCTACAGAAGAACAAATTGTATTATCAACGTCCAATGGTGACGTATGTGCAATATTGGAAAAATTAACAAACAGACAAACGATTTTCCGTGGACTATTCAAATATATTCATTTTCGATCGACACGGGTGAAAATAAACATGGACAGCGGAGAGGTTGACGAACTGACCAAAGAAGAAAATGCGGCCTGTCCAATAGGCAACAAAATCCCAATCTCAAGGAGTTTTACAGTATTCCGTGTGCCAACTACAGTTCTTTAAACTGAAAATAGCGCGCGTCTGTCAGATGTTGCGTTTTTCGCTCGACTTTTATGCTAATCCCATGTTTATGCATAGACCTTTTAAAATTAAAGGTCAAAAGATTGACAACTGCAATTTTGTAATTTTGAATTCCCTTTTCAGGGTGGCCTGAATCGTGAAACTGGGAAATGAGAGTAAATTTCATTTCGACAAATCCAATTTAATCACTGAAATATCACATTTTTCATATTGCTGGATATAATGAAATTTTATATAAGTACAATTTAAACTTTTTTCTAAATGTTAAGTTCACTTGACAACTTTTTAAATTATGAAATGACTCATTTCACAATTCGCAATTATGAAATCTTGTGCTTGAAAAATTTTCCCTTTTATTCCTATTGTTTCAATTTGAAGAATTTTCAAATTAAGTTTGGAAGACTTTAGGCAGTTGCTGTGCCAAAAACCAGATCTCTAAAAAAATAGTTTTTTGTTTGTACTGTTGTTTGCCATTATTCGTGAAAAATCAATCTTCATTCACACAACAAATTTTTAGCACGATCATTACTTTAATTTAAAATTGTTTCGTCGACTTTTTTTTGTATTATTGACAGTGAAAAATTTGTGCAAACCAATAATTTTTTTCTTGGATTAAAACGGCCATTCTGCTGTTGTTAATGTTTCTACGGGTTTAACAAATAGATTCTCATCAATTATCTTTCCCTTTGCACTCGATGAACTATGTGCAGAATGCGAAATTTTCTATGTTTTTACCTCTAATATGTTAAATGAATGTGTTATTGAAATCTGTATTTCGTACCGATACTGCTCATTCATATATTGAGAAATAAATTACACACATTATTCTTTATCATTATTTTATTTTAGTTAATTTAAAAAATCTATACGAACAATTTCCTTATATAATTAAATGATTTTTTTACATATATTTTTTTCACGTATATGCCTCTCACCAAAAAGCAGTGTGAAGCAAATTTATATATCAACACAGCCTATTAAAGAAAGAGAGAGAAAAACGACCACCATCCTACATACCCTACATCCAAGGTATCACAGAACAAATAGAAAGAATTATAAACAAACACAACATCCAAACCATATACAAACCACCTGCGAAAATAGGACAACTTCTAAAGAACCCTAAAGATAAAAAGGCAGCTCTCAGTGATCCGGAAGTATATAGAATCCCTTGTTCTTGCGGCAAAGTCTATATTGGAGAAACCGGGAGCGTGGTGAGCCAAAGTGTAAAGGAACATAAGAGTAAAGTCAGGCTACAACACTTCACGTAATTAGCACTAGCTGGGCATCATATCGAAACAGAACATAGCATATTATTTGACAAAACAACTGCCATAGCAAAAACACATAATATTTTCTCAAGAAAACATAGAGAAGCATTCGAAATCTGAAAATACCCCAATAAAATCAATAGGGTCAATGGATATAATATACCAATCCAATTTAGCTCACCGTGCTCCCGGGTTAAAAAAAAAGACATGATTGTATATATAAAAACAATATAACCTGAAACTGAAGTTTCAGGTTAGCCTTGAAGCTGTGACCTGCAATGTTCACAAAACGTCGGCAAGATTCGTAGTTTTTGCACACGATTAAAACACAAAACACCTTTTATTATTAAAATACTTAGTTGAAAGTAGAACTTGTTCTTTAAATTTTTTTTTTGTTTGCTGATTCATTATTTTAGTTGATGAACCTTTGTTTCAGTCAAAAATTCAACTATTTGGTTAAAAATTCTTTTTTTTCGAAAATTAATTTTTTCAGTTGAAAATTAATTCTTTTTGTGAAAAGTTCAAGTTTTCAATAGAAAATTAGTTTCTTTTACTTTAGTAACAAACGATTTTGTTGGAGATTATCACTGTGTCAGCCTATGCGTTTAACTTATTTTATTGTATGCTTAAACAAATATGTAGCTTCAAAGTCCAAGGTTTTTTGATCAAAATCATCGTTTCAAAGTCTTGCATTTAACTGTTAGCCAAATCAGGTACAGTTTTTCTTATTTTTTTTTTTTAATTCATAAGGTCAAGAGCACATAATACTATTTAAGTCGAAACCAAGGACACGAATGAACATTAGATAATTGGTGAGGAATCATCAAAAATGTTTACTAGTGAAACAGAAATGTGTGCAAAGCTAAAAAAACAAGAATTGTCGTGTGCCTTAATTTTGTATCATAATCATTCTTGACACATTGCCGAAGTTTGAGTTAGATCGAATAGCTTTAGAATTAATGCTTCATATAATACTTCTTCTGAGTTTTGAAAATCTATCCATTATCATTCAATTATAATAATATTTTAAAAAGTTATTCTATTTTTATTAATAACCAGAAAAGGATTTGTCTAAATTATCTAATTTTATTGTATGAAATTTGACCCGATAACCCTCGAAAAGATGAACCGATCAAATCGAGCTTTGGCACAATTTTTGTAGGCTCTAAAAGAAAGAACGAGTCCGGTAACCAGCCATTTTGGATGGAAATGGAAAAAGTTAAAACGTTTTCAAAATTTTCGAGACCATTTGGTTTTAAGATGTGAAAACTGTATGTACGGCTATTCATATTACTCAGGAAGCCAAACAATTAATCAAATGGCTTTTTTCAATGGAAAAATTTTTCAGAGTTGTAGCATTTAGAAAATATAAAAAGTCAATCGAAAATGAAAATTTTAAGCTAAACAACGCACGATATGAAAAAGAGTCAAGAAAACAAAAACGTTGAATTTGAAAACCATACAAGATTATCCTAATAACTTCTTGAATTTTCTTGAAAAATCGAAATTTAAAATTTTGTTCGCACAAACAATAATGAAGAATGAAAAATTGGAAGATACAAAAAAAGATAAACAAAAATTGTGCTCCCAAAAAAGATCTACATATTTGTTAATAATAGCTTCTTGATGGAATGCGTAGTTTTTGTTTTTTTATTCTTAAAAAAACAATAATAAACCAATTTTCGGACAAACGACACAAGCTACGAGAAAAATACATAGACAAAAGCTGTTTAACCAAAAAAGAGATACAAATTTGTTCCCAATAATTTCTTGTGGAACGCGAAGTTTTGGTTATAATCGTAGAAAATAACATTGAAAATAAAAATTTGTGGAAAACGGCAACAGCTACCAAACGAAATTTATAGGCAAAAGTTGTTCACCCAAAAGAGATACTTTGCGATAATTTCGTATTGAAACTTGCATGTTGTTGGCGGAAGTGAGAGAGTGTTCAGTGCGAGGTCGTGAGAAGATTTTACGGAATTTGTGTGGAAGGTGTGAGTGGATTGTGAGGGTGGAAGCCGAGGAGTTGAGTAGGGTTGTGTGGGGTAACTTTGAGGGATAAAAATTAATTTTTAGCGTAGTTGTGTGGTGGGATTTAGTTGAATAGGAAAAGTGAGGTTAAGTTGGGAATAGATCGGGGGAGTTCGTGGTCAGGAGTTTTTGGGCCTTCGAAGGAGACAAGGGTTCATCACGTAGTGTTAGGGGATGTTAAGGGAGAGAAAGGGATGTCTGCAGGGGCTGTGAGTAGTTGAAAAAGGGAGACGAAGGGGAAATTTGGGGCAGTACGCGGCGAAAGTCCTTAAAGACATCTGTCGCTTGCAGAAGGTACTGCATGCAGAGGTCCTTGTTACCGACGGAGGAGCGGGAGGTGGTCAGCGACAGTGCTGGCAGTGCTAGTAGTGAAATTGATGGTGAGGAAATCTTCCACACACAATGACGGCCAACAGTGCGTGGCCCAGTGTCGAGCGTCGCGTCGTGGACAGGGAAAACGCGGGACGGCGGGAACGAAGGAAGCGAGAAGTTGAGGCAGAGTTCATCTACCGCAAGTGAGCGGGAGGATCTCTTAAAGAGAAAGCGAGGCAGCCAAGAGAGTCCGGAGAGAAGCGCGGTAGAGAGTCCGTTCAAAAAAAGTGTGAAAACACGTAGGTCACCCCCCCCCCAAACAAAAATGAAGGGGCAGTTGGAGAAGGAGGCCCTCGGGATTTTGTTAGGAGTGATCAGGCACCAGATGAAAGGCATGAGGACTTGAGAAGGACACAAGAGCAGGTCGAAAATGGAAGTAGGTGACAGGGGGGTGGGGGAAGAAGAAAGGTATTTGAGAGAGGTTAGAGACTATGATGGAAGAGAAAGTGAGTGAGCGTAAGAATGAAAAGAAAGAGATGGTGGATGGGGAAAGGATAAGGACAATGGAGTTAATAATGGAGATAAGAGAAGGCAGACAGGAGAAATAATATTGTGATAAGAGGATTGAATATAAAGGGCGGAGAAGAAAGAGAGGGCGTGAAAGCACTGCTACCGAGCATACGGTGGGTTAAAGGTAAGGTATAGAAAGTTCGACTGGAGGGGAGAAAGAAGATGGAAGTGGCGGTTGTGGAGTTGGAGAGCTGTGAAGAGAAGTTGGGGGTAATGCGGAATAAAAACAGTATAAAGGATAAGGGGGTTTTCATCAATCACGATTGGATGTGTAAGGAAAAGGAGGTGCAGAGAATGCTGAACGACAGGGCTAGGTGGGAGAGGAGTGAAGGGAGAGCGACAAAGGTAGGGTATCTGAAAATAAAAGTGGACAAGAAAATGTGGGTATGGGACGAGGAGAAAGAGGTGCTGAAGGAAGTGCAGGAGAATTTGTTTCGTAGGAAGTAGGGGGTGGGGGTGAAGCAGGGTGGAGGAGTAGCGAAGGTGCTGTACTGGAACGTAGCAGGAGTAAAGAAAAAAGATGAGGAGTTCTGGAGGTATATCCAGGAATTTGATGTAGTGGGAATGGTTGAGACGTGGGTAGAGAGAAAGGAATGGGATAGAATAGAGCCAAAGCTGCCAAGGGGGTTGTAACATTATCGTGTATTTTTTTCAAATCAAAGTAAAATTTCCCATTAAAATTTCAGTAGTTAATGCAACCATGCACAACGAGGTCTTTACCGTGAGATAAAGTGCAAGGTCCTTACAATAAAAATTGTATACACTACATTCTCATTTATTCAGTTTTCCAAAATTAAATGCAAACTAATTGAACGAAAGTTTTAATTGATACTGGAGAATCCGTTGAGAATGGCGTTCTTTGAATGATGCTTATTTCATTCAAATTTCTGTCTTTAATGACAGGTATATCAATGAGACGAGCTCCTCCCTCGTAGAGGATCGAGTAAGAAGTCGTGTGGTACCGATACCGGGATCAATGTGAGCTAGTCAGGGAGTGTTAGTGAAAGAAGGAGAACAGGAGAGGGCGTGGGAAGATGGAGGTTGGGCGGAAAAGGTATTTTAGAACGAATGGACTGCAGATGGGTGAAATGAGAAGGATGCATGGGAAAGGAAGGAAGGTATATGAGATGGTTAAGAAAAACGGCATGGAGAAGTGGATTACTCTCAGGGAGAGAGCGCAATATTTGTGTCAGAAAGGGGGATGCAAGAGTGGACCACTACTGGTTGGAGGAGTGCGTGGAGGTGGGAAGGAGTGGGATAAGCAAGAAGGTATTGATGCATGAAAGGGGGGACAAACGCGCAGTAGCACGGGTGAAGGGGTATTGGGTAAGATGGAGAAGAAAAAAAGGAAGAAGAAAGAGGAATGGAGAAGGAAAATATACGTTTAGCTATCTAATTATTTCGTATTGCCAAAATTCCAATGACCTATTTTCTGTTTGGTAATCATCAGTCTTGGCGCCTCAAATTATGGTTTCCATGCTGCAACCTTTGGTTTGGTATCTGATCCGCCACTGAGGAAGTTGAATTAGAAGAGCAAATATCAGCTCTTTGTCACTTTTCGTCTTCGACTCGTCAGCAACGTAGGATTTCCTTAATCTGTTTTTGTGACCTCTGTGGTAGCACGTGGTAAACTGACCAGAATGGTCGTTAGGGGATTTAGAGACTGAAGGTCTTGCATATTCTCTAGTGAAATTAGCAACTAGCGTTGCTACTTCATCATTCCCTCTTTCATTCTATCTCATTCTCTCCTCTAGCCCTCCCAATTTCTTTCATTCACTCCTCTTCTTGTCCATCTTTTCTCTCCATACCTCTTTTCTAAATACTTCGGTAATCCTTCTGCCATTTTAGAGCCTCAGACAATTTATTTGTATTCCTAAATCATCCCCTATCTTTCTAATAATTGTTTTTCCTGTCTCCATTCTCCAATTGTCTTATTCATATACTCGAGTCCCATCACGTTTTGACTTGAAAATTAAAAAATTTGGTTAACGTTTTTTCATTTTCCTGTCTGAAAAATCTTTCTAGGTTGAAAATTAATTATTTTATTGAAAATTCCACTATTTGGTTACCAATTCCTGTATTTTTATTGTATTTATCTGCTTCTTCTTCATATTTGAAATCGTTCTAGTTACATTGTCAACTATTACATTTTTCGTTAGGATTTTTTCCCTTAAGTGAAAATGTTCAATATTTGGGTGAAATGAACTATTTCATTAAAAATTGGATTGTTTTGTAGAAAATTTGACTTTTTGGCTTGAAAATTCAACAATTTCATAGAAAATGGAACTATTTGATTGTAAACTAAATTAATTTCTGAAAATACAAATGTTTTATCAAAACATCGTCTTTTTAAGTTAAAAATGAAACTGTTTGGTTAAAAATTCGTCTATTTTTGTTGATTTCAACTGCTTTTTATCTAAGATCAAAATAATTTTTGTTAAAATATAAAATATTACATTATTTTGCGGAGAATTTTGTATTTAAAAACAAATTAAACTATTCTGTCAAAAATCAAAGATTTCGTTAAAAATTTTAACAATTTGTAGAAAATATATCTTTTTAGATTAAAAATTCAGAAATCTGGTTGAAATTTGTCTTCTTTCTTGGCTGGAAACCATTTTTGGGTTGAAAAGTCAACTCGTTTATTGAAAATTCATGTTCTTGGTTTGAAAATTTAAACATCTCCCAGAAAATTTGTCATTTTGGCTAGAAAATTCAACATTTTGGTAGAAAATTGAACTATTTGGTTAAAAATTTGATTACTTTCGTCGAAATCAACTGTTTTTCATTTGAAATCAAAATCATATTGGTTGAAATATGACCTGTTACATTTTTCTTTGAGAATTCATCCTTTTTTTCGTTGAAAATTCAATATTTCGATTGACATTGTATGGCTAAAATAAACGGATTAAACATGACATTTATATACTTCTTTGTGGTTCAGACCTTGAAATTCAAATTTTCTTTTCGGAAGTTCAACCAAATATTTTGTTTAAAATACTTTTTTTTCGCAAATTAATTTATGTTATCCGAAATTGAAACTATCTTATGCCCTGTTATTATTGAAAAGATATATACTTTCCTCTCTTCTAATTTAATATCTGCATATATATTTTGCCACTTGGCGTGAAGGGAATCTGCAGAGCTCAAAAATAGGAAGAGTCTCATTCCAGAAAAAGTTGAAAAAGTTTTTTAATTATTTTGAAAGTTTCATATCCTATTTGAACCTCCTGACAATCTCACCAGAAAATCACCCTTTCGATCTACTTTCTCGTTTCGGCTTATTATCTTATTCGAAAGAATGTACGATTTTCAGGTAGGTTGAGAATTGTGAGAATGCATGGAATCGTAGATAGGAATGAGACTGTGGCTTTCGCTCCCTTGAGCGAACATCTGAAATGTATGTCATAAACGAAAAAAATTGATGTGATGAAAGAAGAAAATGAAGAGATAGATATATATTCATTAATGACCCGCTCGGGCAATTTGAAAAAATATTTTCCTCAACCACGCAAAAATGATTTTTTTTAACTTGAAAAAATTATTATTGTGATAATAAACATATGGAACAATATTAATTCAAGCTTGAGTATTCCGAATTTTAAATTAGGTTTAAAAAAACAATAATAATAATTTAAATAAAACATGCCGGGGAATTACAAAATAAACCGAGAATCAAACCAACCCTTCCTAACGTTTTTTCTCCAATCAGTCTCTACTCTACTATTTAATCTACTCTCTTCTGAATTCTCTCTATTCGTTACTCTCTACTCTCTACTCTCTACTCTCTACTCTCTACTCTCTACTCTCTACTCTCTACTCTCTACTCTCTACTCTCTACTCTCTACTCTCTACTCTCTACTCTCCACTCTCCACTCTCCACTCTCCACTCTCCACTCTCCACTCTCCACTCTCTACTCTCTACTCTCTACTCTCTACTCTCTACTCTCTACTCTCTACTCTCTACTTTTCAAATACAAATTTCTAATGTTTCCCCTGAGGACTTTTATTTTCCTTGTACCTCTCCCCTATTCCTTTACACATCCTCTACACACTTACTTGTTGGTGGTAAGGGGTCCTACAGTTTAAGGTGTATTCAGAGCTACCAAGAACAACGGCTTTAAGTATTCAGAAAATCCTTGCTGGGCTAGCTTTTGCCGCGCGGGCTGCCGAGGCTCTTCCAAAGTGCGGGGCTGGAATCGAACCCGCAAACAATTGGTGTGGATCTAAATCGTACACCTTAACCCGCTCGACCATCGCTCGCTCTACTCTCCACTTTTTACTCTTTACTCTATACTCTCTACTGTCTAATCTTCACTTTCTGCTCTCCTCAGGTGAAATGTTATATATATTGGACATTGAGTGGAGCGTTAACCAATTACGCCACCGGGGCTTCAGCAGATAGTTTCTCGTTTCTTCTTTATTCACAGGATGACGCGGGTCTGCATCTTTGTAACCTGTGAAATTTTAGTTATTAATTCTAATCTAAATAAATTCACCGAATCTGAATGTAATTTAGAGTACTAATATTATTTTGTCGACTAGGGTAATTAATCAATTTCTGGTGTTAGATATTGCCGATTACTGGTCAAATAATTTTCTGGAGAAACGAGGAAAAATCTGCCCCAACCCGGATTGGAACAGATTTCGGTGAATTTATTCAGACTACAATCAATCACTGAAATTTCACAGATTACAAAGATGCACATCCGGGTCATCCTGTAGATATAGTAGAAACGAGAAACTATCTTCTGAAGCCTGGGTGGCGCAATTGGTTAACGCTCCACTCGTGAATTGTGGCGTTTCCGATTCAAATCCGGATCGGGGCAGATTTTTTCACGTTTTTCCATCAAATGATTTGACTAGTAATCGGTAATATCTAACATCAGAAATTATTTAATTAATTACACTGGTCGGCAAAATAACATTAATTATTAAATTATATTCAGATTCGTTGAATTCATTCATCCTAGAATCAATCACTAATATTTCACAGGTTACAAAGATGCAGACCCGCGTCATCCTGTGGATATAGGAGAAACGAGAAACTATCTGCCAAAGCCCCGGTGGCCTAATTGGTTAACGCTCCACTCGTGAATAGTGGCGTTTCCGGTTCAAAACCAGGTCGAGGCAGATTTTTTCTCGTTTGTCCAGAAAATTATTTGACTAGTAATCGCCAATATCTAACATCAGAAATTAATTAATTAATTACACTGGTCGATAAAATAACATCAATTATTAAATTATATTCAGATTCGTTGAATTTATTCATCCTAGAATCAAACACTAATATTTCACAGGTTACAAAGATGCAGACCCGCGTCATCCTGTGGATATAGGAGAAACGAGAACCTATCTGCTGAAGCCCCGGTGGCGCAATTGGTTAACGCTCAACTCGTGAATAGTGGCGTTTCCGGTTCAAATCCAGGTCGAGGCAGATTTTTGTCGTTTCTCCAGAAAATGATTTGACTAGTGATCGGCAATATCTAACATCAGAACTTAAGTAATTAATTACACTGGTCAACAAAATAACATCAATTATTAAATTATATTCAAAATAATTGAATTTATTCAGACTGGAATCAATCATTAATATTTCACAGGTGGCAAAGATGCGGACCCGCGTCATCCTGTGGATTTAGGCGAAACGAGAAACTATCTACTGAAGCCCCGGTGGCCTAATTGGTTAACGCTCCACTCGTGAATAGTGGCGTTTCCTGTTCAAATCCAGGTCGAGGCAGATTTTTTCTCGTTCCTCCAGAACATTATTTGACTAGTCATCGCCAATATCTGACATCAGAAATTAATTAATTAATCACCCTGGTCGACAAAATAATATAAATTATTACCCTCTACTGTCTATTCTGTACACCCTACTTTTTACTATCTTCTCTCTCCTGCCTCCTGTCTAATCACGAATCTCTATTCTCTACTCTCTACTATTTCCTTTCTACTATTTACTTTCCACTCTTTACTCTCTACTCTCTACACCCCACTTTTTACTCCCTTCTCTTTCCTGGCTCCTCTCCTACTCTTTACTTTCTACTCTTCTCTCTACTCTCTACACACTACTTTTTACTCCCTTCTCTCTCCTGGCT
>CAKNYM010051904.1:231858-271625 GCA_932195095.1 Andricus curvator | reverse complement strand
CACATGGACAAAACGTGTTTACGTTGCGTTGCACCAAGCTTTAGCCAATTTTTATTTCATTCATTAAATTGACCGTGGGCCGACATTTTACCGGACCGTCGGTCATGCAGTTCGCCGGACTGCGTCGCTCTTGTCTGTCGGGGTGACATATAGACATCAATGGTGTGCACATTAAGGTGCATATCTGCCGGCACGTCGGTCCGATCGATCGGACCGCGGGCCGACAGATCGCTTGCAGTCGGCGGGCATTTTGCTATCTGGGTAGGCTCTAAAGGAACTCTTATTAAGGGTTCCTTTTTAGTTCATTCATATCCAATAGATGGCCATCGGCGGGTGCCGACGTTTTCAACTGCGCATGTGTTGAAAAGCGCGGGCCTTTTTGAAATCAATGAATAATATGAATAGTCATACAGATAAATATTAAAAAACGTTCTTTATTCTTTTTTAAAACAAATTAAATTGAATTATAGAAATACCTAGCTTCTAGAAAAAATTTAATATTAACCAAATATTGCAAGTGTATATTATATCATTTTAAATAGTCCCGCGCTTCTTGTGCATGCGCAGTGGAAAACATCGGATTTTCAATATAACCCTAAAAACTGTCACATTTCATCTGCGGTATCTTCCTTTCAAGAATTTTTAATGTCTATGATTTTAGTTTCTTCACTTAATTTTTCCCAGTGCAATATTATTTAATTCGAATTATAAAGGAAAATGTGCATCATTAACTTGTAAAATCTTTCAAGTGAGTCAAGGCAGAAGTGACAAAAAGGCTCTATTAGAACCATTTAAATCCATACTTTGGGTTCATTTAGAAACCATTTATCATTTTGGGTTCCTTTTCAGCAAGAGAGGTTCCTTATTGTTGCAGCTCCTTTGGAACCAAAAATTGGTTCTAATAGAAACCCCAGTTTTTTCTGTGTGAGAGTTGATGAGGATGAGGGGGTTGAAATGTGGAGATTGGCCCAAATAGCTATGTTGCATAACAACGACCAGGTGACTTTTGAAGTTTTGGACAGGTTTTCATCGTATAATAGAATGATAATATTTTTCCGGTAATGTTGAAATTTAAGAATTACAAACTCAGCGGCGAGTTGACTAAAGGGAAAAAGCTAATGTTTAAAGGGATTCACGATGTTGAAATACAATTTTTGAAGGTATTACAGAATAAGAGGTTTTCCGACGAGAATAAAGAAAAATTAGCTACTTTATCGACTTTCGTACTTTTAGATAGTTTAATTCATCTCAAGACCAAAATTGTAGTACGCGATGATAGTTTTAGTTTTCGATGACCGATCTTACTTGATTCGGATGATCGAGCGGTTGAGTTGATTATAAGAGAGACTCAAGAGACCATGTGTCCTGCGGGAGTGCAGATAGTTATGTGTCAACTACGTGAAAAATTCTGGATTCTATCTACGCGTAAAGCGGTAGGTTCTATTATAAAGAAATGTGTGATTTGTAATAGCTATATGTGATTCGAAGCCTATGTACATCCAGCGCCTCTGTCTATTCATCGTATCAAGGACACTGTCCATTTGTAGAGCAGTTCACCTGGAATTGTTGACTTCTCCGTCAACCAACTACTTTTTAGCAAGTTTCCGTAGATTCACCGGACGCCATAGTGAACCGACTATTGTCTTCAGTAAAAACAGAACTAACTTGGTCGGTGCTGATACTGCTTTTGAAAAATTAAACCGGGATAACATCACTAAGTACAGTCAGGCTAGGCAAACAGATTGGCGATTCAATCCACCTACTGCTTCTTGGTCGGGAGTTTGGTGAGAACGTTTTAATTGGTATGATGAAATTTATTCTTCGAAAATTCTTAGGAAAAGCGTGCGAAATGCCGGATCTTGAAATAATTAACTGACTTGATCTTAAATCTACATATCAACGTGAACAAGAGATCATGGAACATTTAAGGAATAGATTCCGTAAAGAATATTTAGGACGATTAATATCTAAGTTCCATTCCAAATGGTTTCGTAAACTCGAAATCGGCGATGTAGTACTTGTAGGAGATGATAGTCACAAGCGAATTGATTGGCCTCTGGCACGCATTGAGAAATTAATCCCGGCAGTGATGATCTATTTATGTATACTCCTTCCTCAACGAATTAACTAAACAGTACTCGTCCTGTCTCTTCTTATTGAATGTAATGGAAAAGATACATATATATATATATATATATATATATATATATATATATATATATATACCATTAAGCCATTTCCCTTTCGGCGAGCCTCAAGGGGTAAGCGTGACACTACCCGATTCGGGTAGTGTTTCTAGGTGGATAGTTTCTTGTAGTAAATAACTACAAGTGTGGGCTCACCACACCCACCACCGCCAACAGCAACGCAGTAGTATCAGACGGTCACCCATCCAAGTACTAACCGCGCCCAACACTGCTTAACTTCAGTGATCTAACGGGAACTGGTGTTTCCAGCGTGGTATGGCCGCTTAATATTAAAATATGATATCTAGCACGTTTGTTATGGATTAAGCAGACATAAAAAGGGATGTATCAATTCTTAATTTGAAACTGCCGGCAAGCTGGTGGCAAGGGGTGGTCTTTGTGTTTCTGAATATTATTATGAGGTTGAAAACATAGCCTGGAGTTGATACTTCTAGGGATGGTTCTTGGGATTTTTTGTTGATATTGGGCATTAGCCGGATTAGCGCAAAATTTTCTTGTCCTAGTCAGGGAATTTGCCACATAAGGGTGGTTTCTGAAGGTTGGAGATGATTGAAAAAAATTTTGCTAATGAAGAAGAGAAGAATGAGTCCATATAAAGGTTGTGTGTGGATAATCATGATGATGCTAATGATGATGATGATGGTGAAGGTGATCATGATGATAATCGATGATGTTAAAACCTATTTCATAAAATCTTACGTCAGCACTGTTTTATTGTATAGGTACATCAGCTTTCGAAAATGATTAATTCCTCCTGTGAATGGTATTACTCAGATATGAATGTGAACATATACCGCGCCCATTTTTATACGTGCCACACTAGCGCCATAACTCGGGCAGTATTTTAATTATGTGTATACGACAAAAATTTGCTCTTTTTCGGTTACATTACTTTGGTCTCCTTATGTCTATTCTCCATGGACGCGAAGACACGTCTCAGTGATATGGCGCTCAGAGGCCGGTTGAAGATGATGAAGTCGTGCAGGTTAGCAGGGCCGGCTGCTTAATGACCGCCATTACACCGGCTGAGTTAGGTAACCATGGTTATGGAAGTAAGGTTGAATCATAAGATAGTCTCAGTCCTAATTCCAGGGTGCGTTAGGGACCCCTGACAATCCTTCAACGTAGCAGAATCCAACCCTGGTAGCCATAGAGTTGTTATCAACGGCATGGATACTGTGACGTTACGCCTCGGTGACATGGCGCACAGAAGTCGGTAGAAGATGGCGTTGTCGTACGATGCTGAGTGGGCCGGATGCTTAAGGCCCGCCATTAGTTGGAATGAGTTCGGTAACCATGGAGATGGAAGTGAGGTTGGATTGTGAGTTAGTGATAGGTCTTTTAGCCAGGGTATATTAGGAACAACGCAATCACCTCTGTTAATCGTCCAACGTGGCAGAACCCAACCCTGGTTACCATGAAGTTGTTGATGTGGTCAAAATTTTGACAGTTGCCGGTTTCAGTAGGATGAAAACAGACGTTTACGAAGGAATGAATAATCATGATGCAGAACAATTTTTGGTGAGTGCTCTTGAATCGAGGTGTGACCTTTGTTCTTGGTTCTCGTGATTAAATATTTCTCGCGGATCCCCTGTTAATGTGCAAGATTTTTGAAGTGACAGGGATGCAAAATTTACCCTGTCACAATTTTGATTATATGATTTTGATTATACATTCTGTCACGGTCATAAGACGTCGCCATAGGTGTGATTTACTGCGGTACCACTGGGAGCATTGTAGTAGAGATATTTAAAATATATAATTTTGCGAAATCTGAAATATTATTTATTCCTACGTAGCCAATTCTTTTTTCCATAAAACTGACTCTTATCAAATGTAAATATCTCAGAAGGACAAACCTGACGCCTCTCGGCTAAGAGCTAACGACTATATCATACGTCATATCAGTTAATGAAGCATTAGAATATTCATTAGTTGTCAGTATAATTCTTCATTACTACATCCATTAGTCTTTCCTCTAATTCGAAAAGATGAGGAGTATCTACACTCTGGGTTTAGCCTTGGCGGTTATCCTTAATTTTATTGGTGAATATAATAGTATATAATATATCTATAATTTTAATTAAATATTTTATAAGCTTTACGTGAATCAGAATTTTTGTGATTTAATCTGCTGGTGGTATCCTCCTTGCTCAAAATGTCTGGTAGGTCCCGGATATTGTGGAATGGTGAAGTGAAATCCATTTTATATCCCCACTTCATAGGAATTTTTTAATGAAATGTAAAAATAAAAAATGTCTTTGACCAGCTGTTCCTGCATTGTAGATGGTTACATAAATGCCAAAATCAGTTTTTATCAAATTTGTAAACAAATTTTTTTCCTTGAAGCTGACTCTTATCAAATCTTAATATCTCAGAAGGACAAGCGTTAAGGTAGAATACATAAGATATCGAAGGCTAAAATTTTCATTATGCACATTGTCAATATATAATACATCTATAATTTGATATAAATCTTTTTCAAGCTTTACGCAATTTAGAATTTTTGCGATTCAATCTGAATGAAGGAATTTTGAATCTTCCTGATTGTGGGCGTCTCAGTAAATACAAAATTAATAATATTTTTATTAAAATCAATTCAGTAAAAAAATTTGCAACTGATGCAATGCAAAACGACATCTAAACTATCAGTATGTGTGAGAATTAATTTTGTGCAAATCTTCTCACCGTGAAAGGTCGTATAAATTCATTTCAGGAAAAAAAGATTTAAAAATTTCTAAAATTTTTGCCAAAGAAGTCGAACTGAAAGTGGCACCTTTCAGTAGATTTACCCATATGAGATAAAAAAAATTTCTGAAAAAATGATGAAAACTTTCTATTTGTAAACTGAATTTATTTATTTAAAATGAAATTAAAATGATTTTTTATTTTCAAAAATTAATTTAAGGAGAATATTCAAAAAGATTTTAAGACATTTCAAAATATTTTTAAAATTGTAAAAAAAGAATCTGAAACGTTTTAAGGCAATTTTTCAATTTTGCAGAATTTCGCAGAAATTCAGAAAAAATTTGAATAATTTTAAAGATTAGAAGGATCAGATATTCTGAAAAGATTTGAAAAAAAAATAATTTTCTTAAGATTCTTGGGGAAATTTTAAATGAGTTTTTATTTTGAAAAATGAACGTTGAAAAAAATTGAAAAAAATGTGAAAACATTTGAAACGATATACTAAAATTTCGAAGAATAGCGTAGAATATTTTAAAGCAAAAATGTTCAATTTGGTAAGATTAAACAATAGAAAAAAATCGAGTAAATTCAAGAAACATTTGTAAGATTTGAAAAGATTCAAAAAGAATTTTAAGCTTTAAAAGATTTTACAAAACGTAGATTTTTAAAGATTTTAAACAAAAATTTCAAAAGTTTAAAAAGAATTTTGAAAGGTTTCAAGAAAATATACAAATTTTCTTAAAATTTATGGGAAAATTTGGAAGATTTCAAAGCAATATATTTATGAGCGAAATATGAGAGGTTTTGAATAGATTTAAAATATTTTAAAACTTGGAAACATTTCCGTAAATTTTTCAAACAGTTTTTGATTTCTTCCGAACTTCTGAAAGTCCTAAATATCGTTTAAAAAGACTCAAATTTTTCCTAATATTTTTTCAGATCCTGTAAAATAAAAAAATGTCTTTAAAATCTTCTAGATTATTTTTTGACACATCTGAAATATTAAAAAATATGTTTTCAATTTTCTCAAGAATCGTCTAAAAATTATATTTATATAAATCTAAAAACAAACTGATAATACTTCTATTCTTGTCAGTAATTTCAATATTTGTATGATTAAAAAAAATATTTGAAAAGCATTCAGTGTTACATCTATATATTATTTTATTTATTTCTAGACAATACTTCATCTTAAAAAATCTTTTTTTAATTTAAAAAACGTCTATTATGTTTTTAAAGATAATACAAAAAATTTTACGTAACGGCGCACAGTGAGTTTTTTTACAAAATTTTGTTCAAAATTCTGCTGACTGCTCAATTTTTGACCGATTCTAATAATTTTTTTTTGAATACTTGTAACGAATTATAATTTCATGTAGTACTGCTACTTTTTTAGTTTTCTGCAAAAAACTAACCTAAAAAAATCGAACTCACAAACCTGAAACCCACGAAAATTATACCTCAAACCCACAAACCTCAAAAGCACGAACCTCAAACCCACAAACCTCAAACCTCTGACCCACAAAAAATATACCTCAAACCCACAAACTCAAACTCACGAACCTCAAACCCACAAACCCGCATAACCACAAACCTCAAACCCACAAACCTCAAACGCACAACCCTCAAACCCCCAAAAATTATACCTCAAACCCACGAACCTCAAACGCACAAACCTCAAATCCACAAAAATTATACCTCAAACCCACAAACCTCAAACTCACAAACCTCAAACCCGTAAACCCACAAACCTCGAACTCAAAAACCTCAAACCCACAAACCTCCAACGCACGAACTTCAAACCTCAAACGCACAGAAATTATACCTCAAACCCACAAACCTCAAACCCACAAACCTCAAACCCACGAACCTCAAACCGACAAAGCTCCAACGCACAAACCTCAAACCCACAAAAATTATACCTCAAACCCGTAAACCACAAAACTCAAATGCACAAACCTCAAACCCACAAAAATTATACCTCAAACCCAAAAACCTCAAACCCACGAACCTCAAACCCACAAACCTCAAACGCGCAAACCTCAAACCCACAAAAATTATACTTGAAACCCACAAACCTCAAACCCACGAACCTAAAACCCACAAATCCGTGAACCCACAAACCTCAAACCCCCAAACCCACGAGCCTCAAACCCACAAAAATTAAACCTCAAACCCGTGAACCCACAAACCCACAAACAGCAAACCCACAAACATCAAGCCCCATGTTCATAAAACTCAACATATAAGTACATCATGCAGAATAGTCCACAAACTCACCAAACTTTAGGGTTTATGGGTTTAGAGTTTAGGGCTTATGGGTTTATGGTTCATGGGTTTAGGGCTCATGGGTTTAAAGTTAATGGGTTTAGGTTTCATGGGTTCAGGGTTAATGGGTTTAGGTTTCATGGGTTTAGGGTTTATGGGTTTAAGGTATTTGGCTTTAGAATTTATTCTTGAGGGCTTCGGGGTTGGGATTTGTGGGTTTAGGGTTAGTGGGTTTACGGGTTTGGGGGTTTGAGGTTTGTCGGTTTGTGGGTTGGAGGTTTGTGGGTTTGCTGTTCGTGGGCTTCTGGATGTGTGGTTGTAGGTTTATGTGTTTGAGGTTTGTGGTTTTGGGGTTTTAGGTTTACGGACTTGCGAGTTTGAGGTTTGTAGGTTTATGGGCTTTGGGGTTCTATATTTGTCGATTTGAGGTTTGTGCGTTTGAGGCTTGTTGGTTTACGGGTTTGGGGGTTTGAGGTTTGTGGGTTTGAGATATAATTTTTGTGGGTTTGAGTTTTGTGCGTTGGAGGTTTGTGGGTTTGAGGTTTGTGGGTTTACGAGTTTGGGGATTTGAGGTTTATTGGTGTGAGGTTTGTGGGTTGGAGGTTTGTGGGTTTGAGGTTTTTGAGTTCGAGGTTTGTGGGTGTACGGGTTTATGGGTTTGAGGTTTGTGGCTTTGAGGTTTGAGGTTTGTGGGTTTGAGGTATAATTTTTGTGGGTTTGAGGTTTGTGCGTTGGAGCTTTGCGGGTTTGAGGTTTGTGGGTTTACGGGTTTGGGGATTTGAGGTTTATTGGTTTGAGGTTTGTGGGTTGGATGTTTGTGGGTTTGAGTTTTTTGAGTTCGAGGTTGGTGGGTTTACGAGTTTGAGGTTTGTGAGTTTGAGGTTTGTGGGTTTAAGGTATAATTTTTTTGGGTTTGAGGTTTGTGCGTTTGAAGTTTGGAGTTTTTTATGATTGTGGGTGTACGGGTTTGAGGGTTTGAGATTCGTGGGTTTGAGGTTCGTGGGTTTCAGGTTCGTGGGTTTCAGCTCTGTGAGTTTGAGGTTTGTATGTGTTTGATGGGTTTGAAAGTTTCGAAATTTAGTGGTTCAGCTACCTTGGCAAGTTCACATTTTTTCAGGTTAGTTTTTTGCAGAAAACTAAAAAAGTAGCAGTCCTACATGAAATTTAAATTCGTTACGAGTATTTGAAAAAAAAAATTATTTGATTCGGTCAAAAATTTAGCAGTCACCAGAATTTTGAACAAAATTTTGTAAAAAAAACTCACTGTACGGCGATGGGTGGGGGGGGGGCTCTGAAGGAAATATTACGGTCTCTTACAAAGGGGGATGGGGTTTAAGAAGGTCGAAAATAACGTTAAGTAATATGTGAACGCTCCCTAATAATAATATTATATAAAATGTTACATAAATACGATTGTGCACTTTGAAGAAATTGTAATCCTCCGTTTTTTTGTTGCAGAGTTGAGTTTAGAATCCAATCCTTCGTGCAACGGCGACCTTACTCCTCGTGTTCCTCGTGGCAGACTTTCTTCTTCTTCTCGTAACAGACATACTCCAGATACGACTCTTTCTCTTGCCATACCTGACCCTTCTGCCTGGTCTTCTCCTGCTGCCGAGCCTCCTCTACGCCCTGGTGTTTCTCGTGGCAGAACTTCTTCTTCTGGCAGACATTCTCCAGATACGTCTCTTTCCCTTGCCACACCTTCTTCCAGGTACAGGTCCAGGTCGCCTTATGTCGCGCATCGTTCTTCATACATACTTGGATGTGAGCTTGAAGAACTTCCATTTCTTCGACTTATTCCCCACCGCAATCCGGGCTTTTCATTTGAAGTTCGAAGATACACTTTTCCTTCCGATGAACCAATTCATTTCCAAGAAAAAGATGGTATTCTTAACCCCATACCAAATGAAAGACAAACTGTAGTATCAAGGTCCAACGGTGAAGTCTTTGGAATATTGGAAGAAACAGAACAAGGAACGATTTTTCGTCAATTATATACACGTACTATTATTGGGGAAAAGCAGGCAAAAATAAACATGCGCACCAGCAAAGTTGAGCCATTGCACCCAACAGAAATCTGGGATTGTCTGTTAGACGACCAGGTGCTAATTAAAAAGAAATTTAGAATTCTTCACACAGAAAAAACGTTTTAAAACAATCTGCTAGCCGTGCCTGTGTGCGAGCACATTCTCTTCGTGCGCTAGGTGCGCATCTGATCTTCACGTTTGATTAAAATGTGTGAATAATTCCAAATTTGATATACTATTTTGAACTTTATTCTATTGAATGTATGTGCTAATAATTTATGTACCTCAGACTGAGACTGCTTATTCAGATATTGAAAAATAAAGTACATATTTTACTCTTCATCATGATTTAATTTGAGTTACCCTGAAAAATGTATACAAACAATTTTTTTTGATGTTTGAAGAATTTTTTTTTACCTTTTTCAAATGTGAGGCACAAATTTTCAAGTGTACCCACTTAAAGAATCAAAGTTGTCCCATCCAAGTCAAACTTGTGCAAATTGTTGTGCTGGTGAAAAATAGTTTATGGGGGGAAATTTTGACATTTGGATTAATATCGGCCGAGGGATAGGAAGTGAAAATGTTGGGTCTTTCATGAATATTTTTTAATTCAGAAATTTTTAACTCTGCTTATAGCGATAAAAAAATCGATCCAGTACAGTTTCGATTTTTTAACGCCTTTTCCGTTGATCATAAACTATTAGAAATGAAGATCCAGAATGAACTTGATTAAATGGCATGCTTAAGGTAATGTTCTAAAGGACACATAGTTCTTTTGATACATACAGTTTTGTTTTTACTTTTCAAAAATTCTTCTAAAAAATCAAAAATTGAAATTTTTAATCAAACGCCACAAGATACGAAAAACACGCCATGAAGAAAAATTATTCATCCTACAAGATCTAAGAATTTTTGTTAGAGTATTTTCTCATGACATGCATTTTTTATTTAAAAAACTGAAGAGAGAGCAATTTAATTTTATAAGCGAATTTCAGTCCTGTTGTTTTTTCGAGGTTTGTTTCGCTGGCCAACCTACCCAGAAGAAGGCGTTTTTTTTTGCAACACCGTATGTATCTAATATTACAAGAAAAAACTCTGTTAAGGCCAGGGAATTATTTCGCCAGCTCGGACATCCGACAAATTTAACTTTATATGAACTTAATCTGTACGTCTTAATTGTGTAGCCCTATCAAACAAATGCTTTAACTGCGTTTTGATAGCCCGACCATCACACAGAATCAGCTTTAAAAGGACTTAATATTTCCATCTTAATTTTGTCTTTATTCGTGCAACAAACTTTAACCCTAAAAATCACCCCTTATGAAGAAAATATCCCGACTGGGCTAGGCAAATATTTCGCTAGTCTGGCCATTATCCAGAATCAACTTGATTCTGTGCATGAGAAATTTTTCGAAATAACTTGGAAACGCTTGCAATATTTGAAATCCAATGTAATTTGTAAAATACTCTGATGTCTCTTAAAAACCTGTGACTGTCTATTCCTACGAAGCTAATTCTTTTTTCCTTGAAACTGACTCTTATCAAATGTAAATATTTCAGAAGGACAAACTTGACGCCTCTCGGCTAAAAGATAACGAATATATCATACATCATATCAGTTAATGAAGCACTAGTATATTCATTAGTTAAATTGTCAGTATAATTCTTCATTACTGCATCCATTAGTCTTTCCTCTAATTTGAAAAGATGAGGAGTATCTTTAATCTGGGTTTATCTTTAGCGGCGATCCTCAATTCTATTGGTAAATATAATAATGTATAATATATATATCTATATATCAAAATTGAGACGTGCACAAATGGTACCCTTAGAACGTCAGACAAGACCCTGATAGAAGTAAGTGCTAACCAGCCCTAAACGCACCCTGCCCGATTTTTGTCTCCGGGTCATAATCGATACACAACTGGCTTTTATTTGACATCATACAATATTTGTACCTGATTCCTATTTGATGCTTACCTGGTTTGTACTGGGTTGAAAAAATATACAGGGCCACTTGCTCATATAATTTCAGGCTTAAATGCTTTTAGAAATCGCACTAGCTCAGGTTGCGAATCCGGCCTGAGAAAAATTGAGTATTTTGGCAAGTAATATCATTTCTGGATAAAATTGGGACACAAAATCAAAGTTGAATCATTAACATAGGTTTTTGTAAACAATTACGGGAAGCAAGTTTTATAGTTATAGAATGACATATGAGGTGGTAAATTTATCGTTTTACTAATCATCCATCGTGTAGAAACATAAATAAATTTCAATAATGATATAATATGAACAATTACATAAATACGATTGTGTACTTCAAGAAAAATGTTATTCTCTGCTTCTTGTTGCAGAGTTGAGCTCACAATCCGATCCTTTGCGCAACAGCGACCTTAGTCCTGGAGTTCCTCGTGGCAGACTTCCTACTTCTTCTCGTGGCAGACTTCCTACTTCTTATCGTGGCAGACATTCTCCAGATACGACTCTTTCTCTTGCCATACCTGGTCCTTCTGCGTGGTCTCCTCCTGCTGCCGAGCCTGCTCATAGTCCTGTTGTTCCTCGTGGCAGACCTTCTTCTTCTTCTCCTCCTGGCAGACGTTCTCCAGATACGACTCTTTCTCTTGCTCAACCTCATTTTCCCGCCAGGTCCAGGTCCAGGTCTCCTGCTTCTGAGCATCGTTCCTCATACATATTTGGATTTGAACCTCAAGAACTTCCATTTCTTCGACTTATCCCCTACAGCAATCCGGACTGCAGATTCGAAATACGAAGGTTCACTTTTCCATCTGATAAACCAATTCACTTTGAAAAAAGAAATAGTAACTTTTGGCGCCTACCAACGGAAAGGCAATTTGTATTGTCAAAGTCCAATGGTGACATATTTGGAGTATTGGAAGAAACAAGGAAGGGAATGGTTGGTCGTAGATTATATACACCTACTGTTAGGGGCGACTATCCAGCGAAAATAAACATGTACACTCACGATGTTGTTCCATTGATTCCAGAAGAAATGGCAGATTGTTCTTTAGGCAACTGGACCCGAATCAGAAAAGTATTTACAATCATTCACACAGAAAGGTCGATTTAAAACAATCTGCCAGCCCTTCCCATGAGCGAGCAAATTTTCTTCACGCGCTCGGCGCGCATATGTCGGATCTCGCTCTTCGCGATCGTTCTTTATGCTCACTCCCGTTTATCTATGAACCTTTGAAAACAAATAGTCAAAACATTGACAACTGTTATATTCTGCATTTTTGAAGTCACTTTTGTTCAAGATAATTCGTGTTTAACGAATAGATTTACATTAATTGTCTCGCTGTTTGATCTTTGTGTTATTATAATTTCTGTACCTCTGATCAGAATTGTATATTCAGATATTGCGAAATAAAGTACGAATGTTATGCCTCATCTTTATTTAATTTTATTTACCCTTAGAAATGTATACGAACAATTTATTTAGATATTTGAAGAATTTTCTTTTTCACCTTTTTTAAATGTGGGGCACTAATTTTGAAGTGCACACACTTGAAGAATCAAAGACTTCATGTGATAGTCAAACTTGGGCAAAGTGTTGTGATCCTGGATAGTTGCTTACAGGGAAAAAATTTTGCATTTGGATAATTATTATTGACTCAGGGATAGGTGGTGAACATTTTGGGAATCGCGTGAACATCGTCTATGTCGGCACTCTGTAACTCTTCTGATGGAAATCCAAAAAATTCGACTCAGTACAGTTTCGATTTTTTTTCGCCTTTCTCTTTGATCATAAACATTTTTTGAAAAAATAAATATTTGGTTTTCAGAAATAAAGCTCAAAATGAATGTGACTTTTTTCATAGGGGGAGGCTTTTACATTTTTGTCTTGGTGTATTAGCAAATCTGCGGGATTTCCTTCAAGAATATTGAGATTGAACATTAAAATTAAATTTCTTTGATATAAATAATCGTCTATTTATAAATTATTTTTATTTTTCTAACTTTTTAATTAAGGGGACTTTTAAGTATGAAGTCGCGCTAAAATATGCTGTCATGAGAATGAAGCAAATACGATTCCCGCGCAACTATAGGATTTTTTATTTAGTTATACTTCTTTAAATTAAACTAATAAATTACGTATAACCATGTATATAGCTATTAGGATATATCCTAAAATATTTGGAAATTTTAAGACGCATTAGGTGATGATATATTTATTCAAATTATTTTGTATTCTTTAGAAAATTTTATAAAGAAGTACAAACAGAAACATTGAATATTCGACAAACAATTTAGTTTTCAAGAAAGAAAGATAAATTTTCCTACCGCAGTTTAACTGTCAAATAAATAGTAAAATTTTCAATCAATAAATATGTATTTTCAACCAAATAGTGAAGTTTAGAACAAAAAGATGAATTTTCCGCGAAAGTGTAAGGGTCTGCCTAAAAACAGAAAACATTTTTAAAAAGACACATCAATTTAAAAAAAATTGTTGAATATTGAAGCCAAGAAGACGATCTATTTACAAAATAGTTAAGTTTTCAAACCTGAGATCTGATTTTTCAACCAGGATGTTAATTTTGAACCAAATTGTTTGAATTTTTCAAATAAAACAATGCATCTTCAACCAAAAAATTACGATTGGAAAAATATTTCTGTCGTTTCCAATTCTATTTCTTAATCGAGCCTCACCGATTCGAAATTATTTGAAATCATTATTTACTTTTTTCTTAATTACATTTCTGTGAAAGATAGTTTTGAAGAAGATCTAAAATTGTTAAATCATTTCCTTCTGATCAAGAAGCAATCATCAAAATATTTTTCAATATCTAATTTTTTAGTAATTTGTATGAATCTTGGATATTATTTCTCACTACATTATTTTGATTTTGAAATTTAACTTTGAAATTCCAAAACTGTAGGAAAATATCATATTTGTATGCATATTAGTAAATGGAGTGTACTTCTATTCCTACAATCTAAAATCAACTTTAATTAATTCAGACATATTATAACAAGTTTTTCTATTTTTCCTTCTTATTAAAAAAAGTAACTCTGCTGCCAAAATATGGACAAAGAATTTAAAGAGAAAAAAATAAGAGACAATTTCACATGTTTGATTAGTTTTCTATTCTTTATGTTACTAATCACACATTTAATGATTAAGTAGTTTGATCAATGAATTCTATAAGAAATTTTATAAATCCCACATAATTTTATGAAATTAAAAAAAAACTTTTATAATCCCACATACATTTAAAAATTGAATCTTCTGAGGGGGGGGGGGACATCTGAAAAAGTATACTCTATGTCGTCCCTTTTTTCCGGTCGGTATATACTGTTTATTCTAGTTTATATTTTCAGCTTATGCAGATAAGCATCGGGATGCCCGTGGCCCATTTGGAACTGCGTAAGGTGGTTTCTGTAGGCTTAAGATGATTGCACCAATTTTTGCTAATTTTAAAGAAATCAATGAGTCCATATAAGGTAATACCCACTAAACTCACCTTCTCTTCCTGTCAAACCATGTCCCCGGAAGCGCTTTCGCATTACTTTACGGACATAGGGATGAGGCTAGTAGCCGTGCTTCGGCTTCCATTTTTTCCTGCCTGGCTGGAACTTTTCCTCTTCCAATCAACCAAGTTGTACGCACCGTCCTCAGTAGTGCAGTAGTGCCAAACATCGGGCTCGTCGGCCTTCGGCATCTTGGTTGGGTGTGGTTGGTTACTTCATTCGGTCCTGAGGGTTCTTGATCGAGACTGTCTCTTTAAACGTCGAGCACCTCATCGTCCCTGGCTGATAATCTGTTGCATTTCGCAGCTCTATGGCCCTCTTTGCTGCACCTCCAGCACGATCTTTCCCTATCGGGACCTTTGCAGTTCGCTACCATGTGACTCAAGCCTTAGCAGCAATAGCATCGTAGAACCTTCATCTTCTTGCGTACTCAACAGAACACCCAATTCACCTTTAGGTGTCCTGTACGTAACAGCCTTCTTGCCAGTTTCTCCTTCATCTCAATGAAGTCCTTCAGATTTCCTCTGAAGGCCTTTTTCGTTAAATTCATTTTATTTATTGTCTTCTCACGGCGGCCTCCACTTTCTTCGCATCGGTAGTGGCATCGAGGTCAAAAAACTCGACTTTGGTGCGGGGGACGAGCCCACGCACGCTTCCGCTCTCTCCGACAGCTTCTATGATGACAGCGGACAGCGTTGCTCTGCCATCCGCTGCATATCCTACTTCCAAAAGGACCTCTCCGTTTCTGGTTTGTCTGACACTCTTGATTTTCACACCAAGGGTGTCTGGTTTTACCTATAGCTTGAGGTCCTTGAGAACTTCGGCATTGCTCGAACCCTCGGCCGGTTTTAAGAGACCCGCATCGGGTCGAGCTTGCCTTTGTGTCTTCCTCTACATACCGGTGTTTCTAATGGCAGGCTTTACTTCTTCGTCTTCCTTCTTTGTTGTCGAGGCCACCACCGCAGCAGGGTTTCGAGTCCTCGGCTTCTTCTCCACAGACTTGGAAAAGTAAGCTTCAACGGGGATCAGAATGGGCTTCCTCTCTCGCTTCCCAGGGAGGGGAGTGAAAATTTTCACGGCTTCTTCAGTGTGTATCCCCGTTTGGCTCGTATTTTTCGTCGGCCTTGACTTCTTTTTGGCTTCCTTCAGCTTTTTTCCGACGTTCCAGCCAACACCTTGAGGAACAAATCCGTGTTGAAACTTTTTCTCACTGCTGTGCGCGCTTCTTGCACTCCATTCCTGATTGGCATAAATATATGTTTTTCTTTGTTATGCAGAAAATCTATATCTTTTCAAGGATTCCATCTAGTTCTTTGGCGAACCCATTGTTCTCCTACATGTGCCGCTCCGCAATGGTCATATCCCTTCCAAACTCCGTTTTTTCGCTCATGTCGAGATCCTCCGACATGTGGAAAGGATCTCCTAATTCCTCGAATACGTTTCTGTTTTGTTTGTTTTTGATGGTCTCCATGCTGTTCCCGCGATTACCTAGGGAAGTATCGGTGCACCCTCGCAGAGTCCCGCATGCGGGAGTAAGGTCTCAATACTCTAGGAGCTCACCTGGTGTCCAAGAGACACCATTCAAAACACTACACCTTGGTGCCACTCAGTCTTCAACACGGTTGTTAACACCTTGACTTGGGAGTTTTTCCTTCGGTTCTACACCTGGCCCATTATCCGCGACTGCTTAATTAGTTCTGTAACCATATTCAGCAGAAAGCCTCGGTACATGGTTCCCCATCCGCAACCCTAGGACAAGCCCGCTAGCCTGGTTAAAGGCGCCGAGATGGTGATCGTGATAGCGACGATGATGATGACAATCCCTAATGTTAAATACTATTTCATCAAATTTGTTACAATTATGTATACCAAACTCCTTTTGTGCCTAAATAAATATAGGATTCAAATTAAAATTTCACAGAATCTGATGTCAGCAATGTTTTATTGTGTACGTACATCAGATTTCGAGAATGATTAACTTCTCTTCTGAATCTAATTATTCAGATAAGTATCATATCTATTTTAAAATTTTACGAAAGACATTATTTTTTTTAAGTGTAAAAATAAGCTGAGTTTAGGATGAACGTATTACTGTTGCTAAGCTGATTTTGAAACTGTAGAGGAGGCTAACGAAATTGCTTACCTGCACTTCCAATCAAATCTCATTAAATTTCTTTATAGTTCTTTAAATTATTAAAAAAAACTATCAAACCTTTTATAGTTTTTCAAATCGCGTGAATTCCAGTGAAGTTATTCATCTTCTCTGAAGTTGCATAAAATTGAATGAAATCCTTTAAAATCCACTTTAACTCATACTACTTTAAAATTCCTTTAAGATCTTGAAATAACTTGGAATCTCTTGCAACATTTGAAATAAAATGTAATTTGTGAATTAAAATATTGTCGAAATTCTATTAAAATTTGATAAAATTATTTGAAAATCTTTGTGATCTATCAAAATTCCTCGGAATCATTGAAATCTTGAAATCTGGTGTATATGTTTAGAAGAAACTTCAAACACATCAGTTAAAGTTTTAACATGTTTATAACAGGATACGTTCAAAACACGAATGATTGAACCCTTGTGTTTAAATAATTTATTTGTCTGCTTTACTGTGATGGTAATTGAAAATCGACGTTAGAGGGTGATGCTTTCATTTGAAGATAATTCCTGTTTCTCTGAGTAATATCTGAACCATTAAATTAAAAATATATATGAAGGATGGAATCCATCTTTGTCATTCTTTCATCAGATAGTTTAGAATTGCTGTTAGTTTGTAACAGCTTTGGAGGTGCCGTTATAGTAAACACTATATAAATTTGCCATGCCAAGACCAGATTTCCCTCAAATGTAAAAGATTACATAACTGGTAAGATCAGTTTTAATGCGATTTGTAACAATACTTTGAAATTAGGATCAGTCGTACTAAGCCATTGATCTACTTTCCACTTTATATTTTATTTGCATTGTATAATAAAAAACCGAGGTTCTACTGGGAGCCAGTATCATTGTCATAGGTGGCAGTTGCCACCAGGTTTTATAAAACCTGGAATAATATTGATTCCACGTAGCCAAATTTCTGTCATAGAAGCTGACTTTTATGAAATGTAAATATCTCAGGAGGAAAAATTTAACACCTTTCGGCTAAGAGATAACGACTGTAGACAATGACTGATTATATCAAATAACGAAGCACCAGAATATTGATTAGTTATATTGTCAGTCAAATTCTTGATTAATACATTCATTAGTTTTTCCTCTAATTTGAAAAAATGAGAAGTACCTATACTCTGGGGCTATTCTTGGCGGTTATGCTCAATTTCATTGGTGAATATACTAGTTTAACATGTATATTTCATTCGAACTAATATTTTTTTTTAATTTACGAAAACGGGAAATTTTTCGATTTAATCTGCTGGAACAATCTTTGCATGAGTCCAACCGTGCAATGCTGTGATTAAAATATCGTAAAGGCCCCGGATAGAAACCAGATGAAATTGGGTTTTAATCGGCTCTAAACACTCCCTAACCGATTTTGATCTCCGGGTTCTGTCCGACATTATAGAATATTTTTACCCGATTCCTATCCGCTTCTTACCCGGTTTGTAACTAGGTTGACATATTTCTTCTACCCGGTGGCTCAGGATTCAAAACCTACCTATAATTACATAACTTTATACCTACTTGCTTGGATCTTGCAGACTTCATTCGTAATTCCTTTTTTAGAAATGTACCATTGTCAGTTTTCCAACTGAGCCATTCTCTGCAAGAACCACTTGAGTGGAAAAATTCTAAACAGAGAAAATACGACAGTTTTAAGTAAAATAAACCTTGGATTGGTCCCTTAATAAGTCAAAGTGAGGTTAAGTGACGTACAATTTTTCCAAGGGCCGTGGGGGGTTTGAGTGAACCAATCGTGCCTGTGGAAAGTGTCAGCAGATGAGCTTTCTCGAATTGGCGTCTAAGGGCACGACGCGACGTCGGCTGAGGTTGGACCTGTCTTTTTTCTTCCTGGTTTGGTTTTCCTCCTCCACAAGTCGACGTAGCGTCGACGCAACATCGATGCAGCATCGACGTGATGCGCGGGCAGCTGTGGATAAATGTCCTATGGTAGGTTCAGGTCTAGCTACCGAACAGCACAGTGTAAGCAAGAACTGGACTATCGGTTAATCCGAGTAAGACGGACTGATATTGATATTCCATATCTATTTCTTCTTTGTGATGATCTTAAGTGCCTTGGCCTCCTGTATCTCCGAAATCGTATCAAATTGCAATCCTTTCGACTGCATTGTAACTTTGGGGAACAAAAACTAATCACGTGGTGACATATCTAGTGAGTACGCAGGATGGTCAAGGAGTTGGACCGATTTTGAAGCCAGAAAATTGGCACTTGTGAGCCGGAGTATTGTCGTCGAGGAGCGACCAGCTGCCTTGCACTTTATATTGAAGTCGAATCCTACGAATTCTGGCCAGCAAACGTTGCTCAAAGTGATGAGCATGGTCTTGACTACTTGATCCCCGTAAGCTATTCGCAATATTTTCAGCGTTTCTGTACACGCCTTACTCAAATTAAGCACCGATCTTAATAATGAGTGAAAACTTAATAAAACTTGCAGGACTTATGAAAAAGGCTTACACGAAGCTAATGTAGCCACCATCACCAAACCCTTCGTCAGTCGAATAACACAATTTGAATCGCTTTCTTCGTGTTTTTTTTTAATTTTTCAGTGTGTCAGAGAAAAAAAAACGGTTCGTAAGTTTGGACAACGGATTCGTTTTCAGGAAATTAGAAAATTACTTTTGTCGGCCTATCACAAAAAACCACAGGATATCAAAACGTTGCAAACACTTGACATCTGCATTATATGACGAATGCAAAATACCCATTGTGCAACGTTTTGATGCGATTTTCTAATACAAATTGACACGTCGGTATTTTGTGTGATGTATCCAAAGGATTGAAAACTTGCTTCTAATTGGTTCCCAATGAATTCCTAAATATCTAAAACTGTCGCTAGGTTTATCAATTTATTTTGCAACCATGTTGAAATTTTCATGGAATGCCATTTTTAATTGCATTAATTTAAAAGTATGTGTAAGTAGTGTGTAAATAAACATAAATTGATTCAAACAATAACATTATATGGAAGGTATGTTGTGCACTTTGAGAAGAAAGTAATCCTTTCTTTCTTGTTGCAGAGTTGAGTTCACAATCCGATCCTTTGCGCAACACCGACCTTAGTCTTGGAGTTCCTCGTGGCAGACCTTCTTCTTCTTCTTCTTCTGGGAGACATTCTCCAGATACGACTCTTTCTCTTGCCATTCCTCATTCTTCTGCCAGGTCTCCTTCTTCTGCCGATCCTCCTCTTAGTCCTGATGTTCCTCGTGGCAGACTTTCTTCTTCTTCTTCTGGCAGACATTCTCCAGATACGACTCTTTCTCTTGCCATTCCTCATTCTCCTGCCAGATCCAGGTCCCCTGCTGCCAGGTATCGTTCTGCATGCATACTCGGATTAGAACTTGAAGAACTTCCATTTCTTCGACTTATTTCCTACAGCAATCCGGGCTGCATATTCCAAGTTCGAACGTACACTTTTCCAGACGATAAACCTATCATGTATGAAGTAACACATGGTAACTTTAACCCCGTACCACCCGAAAGGCAAATTGTATTATCAATGTCCAATGGTGACGTATTTGCAATATTGGAAGAATCAGAAGAAGGAACGATTGGTTTTCGATTATATACACAAACTATTACGGGGGACAAGCCGGCGAAAATAAACATGCACACCGGCAATGTTTTCCCATTGAAACCAGCAGAAATCCTGAGTTGTTCATTAGACAACCAGACCCTAATTAGAACAAAATTTACAATTTTTCACACGGAGAAGTCGATTTAAAACAAGAATATCACTTTTTTATTATTTGCGTAACGAAGAAGCAGTTACTCTTTGTGCTGCTTAAATGATAAAACCCTATCTGATAAAAACATTAATTAGGAAACAAATAAACTAATTGCAAATCAATACAAATATGGGTAAGATTCTATTTTACGTATGTTTAGATGCATGTGTGAAATATTTTCAAAAATTAACAAATTCAACGGTTGTTGAGATGATGAGATGTACAAAAATTCAGTGAATATTTTCCTGATTCTGACGAAATTACAATCAATAAATGTTCCATGAGAAAATACTTTTTCAATATTTTTTTATAATGAAGTATACTAATTTCTTTATTAGTTTGGCGTGTTTGCAATTTACATTAATGCAAAGCTTATAAGTGGAAACAAGACATTTTTAAAAAAAGTAACAATTTGAACCTGGAACGTGGAATTTTTGAAAGGAATTCTGATTTTAGATTCGAGCTTGGAATTTTTGAAAAAAAATTTGATTGACACCTAAAAGAAGGAATTTTCCGAAAGAATTACAATTTTGAATTAGGGCAAGGAATTCTCTGAAAGAATTCTGATTTGGATTCACAACAAAGAATTTTCAAAAAACAATTATAATTAAGATCTGAAACAAGGAATATTTCTGAAAAATTACTCTAATTTCATCTCTGAATGGGGGATTAAGAAAGAATGATCATTCTCATTAGAAACAGGAAATTTTTGAGGAAAATTATCATTTGGATTTGGTACAGAGAATTTTTCAAAATAACTATACTTTTTAATTAAAAGAAGAAATCTTCCGAGAAAAATTATAATTAAGATATGAAATAGGGAATTTTTCAAAATAATTCTAATTCTAATTCGGGAGAGGGAATTTTCGAAAAGAATTATGATTTTTGGAAAAAAATTGAATTTGTGAATGGGAACAAGAAATTTTCCAAAAGAGTAACAATCTAAACTTGAAACGTTGAATTTTCGGAAAAAATAATTCTGACTTGCCACAGGGAATTTGAAAAAAAGTATAATTGTGAGTTAAAACAAGAAATGTTAAAAAATAATAACAATTTGAATTTTAAACGTGGAATTTTTGAAAAGAATGATCATTCTGGTTTGGAACAAAGACCTTTTAAAAAATGATTATAATTTAGATCTGAAATATGAATTTTTCAAACGATCAACAATTTTGACTTTTTTTGACAAATCTGATTTGGAACAGGAAATTTTGGATCAGAAACAAAGAATTTTACAAAAAAATTATAATTCTGATTTGAAAGATATAATTTTTCTAGAGGCTTAGTTTCAGAAATCGTACCAATTTAAAAAAAATTTTATTTTCCAAAATTTAATATAAGAGTGTAAATATTTACAGAGCAATTTTAGTTTTTAAGATTTTTTTTTAGCTTCTCGCATACTTTGCAAAGGAAATAATAAAATTGTTTACTTAGTAAAAGTATATTAATTTTTTAGAGCTGTATAATATATATTAGTTCAAAATTTGTAAAAAAAATTGAATAGTGATAAATTGATGAGTTTAATAAGAGAAGGCGATTGTGTAAGATTTTTAGCTTTATTCAAACAACTAGAAGCTGATTGCGATATTTGTAAGAAGACTGCGTCACCTCCAGCAAGGTTTTTCATCAAGTTATTTTTCTTCAAAATGATGACATCAAATCATCAACACTCTCAATGTGTTTTACCTTGATTTATTCATGTGTCGTTTCTAGATTCGCCGAAAATATTTGCTTAATTTTCAGTGAATTTTAATTAGCAGCAGCTCATTGTATTCCGTAATTGATTTTTATCATATAATTCGTTATTCTTTTTCTTAAAATTACGAAAATTTACATTACATCACAGAGAATATTCAAATGGATCTTCAGAACCTTTCGATTGCTAATTCTACATTTAGAATAAGACAGTAGTTTTTGCAACGTTCACATAAATTTTAAATAATAAGAAAATTCTATGTATAACTTCAACTGAAGAATCCCAAAAGAATTTTCGAAAATTGTAACATTAGGGCATTCAAATGATTTGAAAGATTTCCAGTGATTTGTAGGATTTCAAGGAATCTTGAGGCATTTTAAGGCATTTTGAATATTCCAGGCATTACGTCGAAATAATGAGTAAAATTCCCGAAAAAATCCTACTTTCAAAATTTTTAATGAAAAGGTTTTCTTAAGCTGTCCCTTTTGACATATCAAAAATGCTAGAAAAGATCAATTGCCGAACCGGGGTTTTTTTTAAACAGTTCCAAAAGTTACTTTTGCGTGGACGGATAATTCCCATTGCATGTTAGAGCAAAATGTCAAGCAGGAAAAAGAAAGAGGACAAAATTATGAAAAAATTTTGTGGGAAAAATAATCCGCTATCTTCCATAGGTTTCGAGTAATGATATATTGAAGAATCACCACTTTTTTGGATTTTCAGCGAAAAATCACTATGTTTCAAAAAACACTGTGTACCTTTGCACATAAGTACTGCACGAACAATTTTTCTACATGTGAATAAAAGTAGACTCAACTTTCTGTGATTTCAAAAAAAGAACAATGTCCTACCTGTAATAGGTCATAAGTTATGACCCCTCAAAGTTGCCCATTTTTTCCCGTTTTTGGAGGCAAAAAAGTGGAGCTCAGTTTTTTCAAAATAAATCGTGTCAGGTTCAGTTTGTGTTGATGATAACAGAGGATGAAAAAGAGTATATAAAAACCTGCGTACATCTAAAAAAAATAAAGTCTTTCAGACCTATTATTTTGGGAATTGCAAGATTTCAAAAATTCCATTTTTTTTGCATTTTTGATTAAAAATGGCGAAGTGCTATTTTTGGAAAATACCTCGTTTCCTGTGGATCCCACGACAAAGTTCCTAGAGAATAAATGAAAGTCGAGTAAATTTAGCGTAAGTTCAAAAAAAAAAGTCTCGTAGCCCTAATAAGTCACGAGATATGACCTTGGAAAGTGCACTCTTCATGCATAGAGGCACCTGAGCGTACCATAAAGTAAAACTACGGTCATATTTCGACATTTTCATCCCAAATAAGTATATATAATTCATTTCTCATGTATAATACGTATTTTGTTATAAATAAATAAATAATTGTTCATAACAAAAACTTGCTATCACCACTTATACTTATATAAGGTACGCTCAGGTGCCTCCATGCACGAAGAGTGCACTTTCCAAGGTCATATCTCGTGACCTATTAGGGCTAGGAGACTTTTCTTTTTTGAACTTACGCTAAATTGACTCGACTTTCATTTATTCTCTGGCAACTTTGCCAAGAGAATGAAAAAAATATTTTCAAGATTCATGGGAAAATTTTAAATGATTGTCTTGTAACGAATTCTAAGATAAAAATGAAAAAAAATTAAAATTATTTACTAAAATTTGTAAAAATACTCTAAGAGATTTTAAAGCAAATTTTACAGTTTTGCCGTATTACATAATTTTAGAAAAAAATTGAGTAAGGTTAAAAGATATTCAGGTGCGTTGAAACGATTCAAAAGGAATTAAAACTTGTAAAGATTGTTTAAGAAGTTTGTAAGGTTTCACGAAATTGAAAAAAAATTTAGATTCCAAAAATTGTCAAGGAAGAATCTGAAAGATTTTAAGGCATTTTGTTTAATTGTGCAGAATTAAAAAAAAAAACTAAAAACTAAAATTTCGAAAAAGAGTGTAGAGGATTTTAAAGCAAAATTTTTCAATTTGGTAAGATTAAAAAATCAAAAAAAAAATCGAGTAAATTCTAGAAATATTTAGAAGAATTGAAGAGATTCAAAAAGAATTTTAAACTTTACAAAATTTTTAGAAATGTACATACTTAACGATTTCAAAAATAAAATTCAGAAGCCTTAAAAGAATTTCGAAAGGTTTCAAGAGAATAAACAAATTTTCTTAAAAGTCCTGAGAAAATTTAAAATATTACAAGTAAATTTTTTTACATTTTGAATGATTTTTCAAAATTTTAAGAAAAATTCGATTCGGTTAAAAATATTTTGAGGATTTTGAAACATTTTAAATAGGATAGAAATATTTGAAAACTCGTAAACATTTCCGAAAATTTATCAAATATTTCTTGATTTCTTCCAAACTTCTAAATGTCCTAAACATCTTTTAAAAAGATTGGAATTTTTCCTAAAATTTTGTAAAATCCTATAAAATAAAATAAAAAGTTAAAAAAATCTTCTATATTCAAAAATCTTTTTTAATTTTCTCAAAAATCTTATAAAACTTATATTTATATAAATTTAAAAACTAACTGATAATACTTATTTTCTTGTTCCTCAATTATTACAACTTTATTTCGGTTCGAATTTAAGTGTTCAAAAACTTTTAACAAATAAATACTTATTTGAAATTTGTATATTGTATTATTATTAATATAATTTTGTATTCTTTATGGTATCGAAAAATAGTTTTGAATTGGTGAATTTCAATTAGTACGTACTTACATAAAGTAACTTCAATATTTGTATGAAAAAAAAATATTGAAAAAGCATTCAGTGTTACATCAAAATATTGCTTTATTTATTTCTAGACAATACTTCATCTTAAAAAACATTTTTTTTTATTTAGAAAACGTGTATTATGTTTTAAACATAATGAAAAAATGTTACGTAACGGCTTTGAAGGGAGGGGGGAAAAGGAAATGTTATGGTCTGTTACATTGGGGAGAGGGGGTTAAAAATGGTCGAACATAATGTTACGTAATATGTCAATGCTCCCTAATCTAAATAGTCTTTTAAAAGTTATCTGGGTACTAATTTAAATTTCCCTCTACTAATGCCTTTTCAGCCGCGCAGGCCCACTGAGAGCATTAGTTCCGCATTTGGTCGGTGTGCAGCGCTAGTGCTACCCTTTCTCGCAACTGCAGTGGGACTCCGATACCGTGTCGAAAGTCGAAAATCGAACGGACCTCTTTTTCTAACGTGTGAAGATAGAAAGAGAGATCCGTTCGACGTTCGACTGTGAAACAGCATCGGAGTCCCACTGCTGAGAATAATCGCCAAGGATATAAGAGTGCTTCAATTTGAAACCTCGAATTATGGGGTTTTTTCCACTGACCTTTTACCCAAACGAAACTGATAATCGAATTCCACAAAATAAATTTTTAACCTACAAGAAATTATAAACATTCTGATTAGTTATTAAAACGGGCGCAGAATATAACATCAATATAAATATATTTACAAATGTATATGTAAACTTATGTTGATGAATAAATGGTTGATAAAAGCAAAGAAAACCAATCTTGCTCCCCAACCGCACTGCGCATGCGTTGCGCCGAATTTCTGATTGGCTGCATAGCGCGCGCTTATTTCAAATGTTCAAAATATGCAAATTATTTGTTTTACAAAAATAATAATTAGAAAATGCATAAAAATATATTTTTCATTGCAAAATAAACTTTCGCAGTCATAGATATAATAATAACTTGATTTCACTGCTGAAAAAAAAATTATTCCGTTGCAATTATGAGAAAAAATTTGTCTTTCTTCGATGTCCGAAGGAATAATGTGTTTTCAGCAGTTAAATCAAATAATTATTATATTTATGACTGCGAAAGTATATTTTGCAATAAAAAATGTATTTTTATGCATTTTCTAATTATTATTTGTTTAAAAGAATTAATTTGCATATTTTAAATAAGCGCGCGCTATGCAGCCAATCAGAAATTTGGCGCGACGCATGCGCAGTGCGGTTGGAGTGCAAGATTGGGAGCACTGAGAAAACCTCGAATTAATTTGCGAGGCGGCCGCGGCTTGCCAATTGTTGCCAATCGCCATACCTTTTTCATGTTCGACATGTCAACTGACGTTTTCGAACTTAAAATAAATACATTTTCTGCGTAACGACATGCACTTGAGGATTAAATATATGAATTAGAGCTATTTTCAATCAAAAAATTGAATTCCCTGTCAAAAATTTGTCGCATTAATTTACTTTATTTAAAAAACAAAAAATTGTGGCGGACATGAACCTATGTTTTAACCTAGGTTTAGGTATAGGTCTAAACCTAGGGCAGACCTGTTTTTTTCTCCCGTCCACTTGGACCATGTCCTAAGAAAAGACCAGGTTTTTTCGGGAAGTGTGCTATGTGGGTATAATGTTTCAATTTAGGGAAAATGATTTAAAAAATAAATTTGAAAATATTCAAGAAGTCATTGCAATTTTTAAAATCAATTTTTTTCTTTCAGAAAAAAGCTAATACTGTTCCCATGATTTAAACAGATCGTGGCTAGTCCAGCATTTTAGGAGGAATTTTAAATCTTTTCATACAATATAATTGGTAAATATCACGATTCTCATCGAATAAAATTCGATCGTGAGGGAATGGAAAATTTTAATGTTTGTCATCTAACAATGTATATGTAGGTACATTCAAAGATTGTTTGTCTTCTTTCACGTTCGAAGTGCGTAGAGAAGTATACATATTTCATTTAAAACGAGTCTTATGGAACGTTTTGTAATAATAAAATATTTTGTAGAATTTTTTCTTCTATCGAATGAGAATTTTATGTAGCCAAGGTCTAGTTTTTCCAAGGTCCATTTCTGTACATAATCTGAAGGAGAACAGATGAAAAATTTGTTTACACTCCTGCAGTAAATATAATGTAATACAGCATCAGAAATTTCGAAAGATTTCAAAGAATTTTTAGGAAACTTTGAAAAATAAATGTCAATCTAAATTGTTATTCTATTACTCTAATTATTGCTGGGAGAAAGGAATTTTCTACAAAAATTATGATTCTGACTCGATACATTGAATTTTCGAAAAAAAATTATAATTTAGATCTAAAACATGGAAGTTTTCTAAACATTTACAATAAATTTGTCTTTTCTAAAAGAATTTTGATTCTGATTCGGTAAAGTAGATTTTTGAAAAAATATTATAATCCAGACCTAGAACAAAGAATATTTCAAAAGAATCACAATTTTCACTTGAAACGGGAGATTTTCGAAGACAATTATGATTCTGATTGGCAACAGGAAATTTTCGAACAATAATTCTACTGCAGATCGGAAACAGGGAATGTTCCATACAATTATTATTCTGACTTAAAGCAGGAAATTTTCAAGCAGAATTATAATTCTGAGTTGAAAAAGGAAATATTTGAAAAAAAATTTTATTGAATTCCAAAATAAGGAATTTTCAGAAAGAATTACAATTTTGACTAAGAACGGGAAATTTACTGAAAAAATTATGATTCTGACTTGGAGCATGGAATTTTCAAAAAATAATTATAATTCATATCTGAAACAAAGTGTTTTTCTAAGGAATTATAATTCTAACTTGAAACAGATGATTTCTTAAGAAAATTATAATTGTGAGTTGTAAAAAAAAACCTACCAAGATTATGACAGTTTGAATTTAAAACGTGGAATTTTTGAAAAAATTATGATCTTGTGTAAAAGGGTGAATTTTGTATTCAAAAAATTATATTTCAGATCAAAATATAGAATTTTCTAAAAGATCTTAACTTTTGACTAAGAAAGAGGAATTTTCTTAACGATTTATGATTTTGACTTTAAATAGGGAATTTTCAGAAAATAATTATAATTCAGATTTTAAACAAGGAATTTTTCTGAAGAATTACATTCATCTTGCCTAGAAATGTTGGATTTCCTAAAATAATTATGATTCTTAATTGCAAGAGAAGATTCTCGAGAAAAATCATAATTGTGATTTGGAACAGGGAATTTTCAGAATTTTTTTTTTTTATTTAGATGTAAAATAAGAAATTTTCTAAAAGAGTAACATTTTGAACTTGGGACGTAGAATTTTCGAAAAGAATTTTAATTTTAGTTCAGAATAGGGAATTTTCGAAATGGAAATTTAATTCTGATCTGAAATAAGGGATTTTCAGAAAGGAATAAAATTTTGACTGAGAACAGGGAATTTTCAAAGAAGGGAATTTACAAGGAACTTTTTCCAAGAATTACAAGAATTTTGCCTTGAATCGGGGAATTTTTTGAAATAATTATGATTCTGATTTTGAACAATACATTTCCGAACAAAAATTATAATTCAGATCTAAAACAAAAAATTTTCGAAAAGAATTATAATTCTGAATTGCAAGAAAAATTTATAATTCAGATCTAAAATAAGGAATTTTCTAAAAGAATTATAATTCTGAATTGCAAGAAAAATTTGTAATTCAGATATGTTATAAAGAATTTATCAAAAGAATTATGATTCTGACTTGGAAGAGAAAATTTTCGAGGAGAAATATAATTCTGACTTAAAATGGCGAATTTTTTAAGAAGAAAAAAATAATTTCGAGTGAGAACAAGAATTTCTCAAGAAAAAAAAAAAAAAATTTAATTTGGAATGTGGCATTTTCGAAAATAATTCTGATTTTAGCTTAGAACTGGGAATTTTTGAATGAAAAAAATAATAAATTAAGACTTGAAATAAGGAATTTCATGCAAGAGTTACAATTTTCACTAAGAAAAAGGAACTTTCTAAAATACAATTCTGATTTTGGTTTAGGCCAAAGAATTTGAAATTTGAAAAGAATTATCATTCTGAATTTGAACAGGAAATTTTCGATAAGAATTAAGATTCTGTCTTGGAATAGGGAATTAAAAAAAAAGTCTAATGGTGAGTTGTAACAAGAAACGTTCTAAAATAAGAACAATTTAAATTTGAAACGTAGAATTTTTTTAAAGAATTCTGATTCTGTTTTGGAACAGGCACTTTAAAAAAAATACTATAATTCAGATCCGAAATAAGGAATTTTTTAGAAGATCTACTCTGGATGATTCTGACTTGGTACGAGGAATTTTGCCAAATAACTATAATTCTGGATTGTGAGAAAAAATTGTCAAAGATAGGAATATTTTTATTTATTATTTCAGAATTATTCTTTTTTACTTCTTTTTTTTTATCTTATTTTCATTCTGCTTTATCAAAATAATTTTTGATTTTTGAAAAGAATTATGATTATAATTTGGAACAGGAAATTTTCATAAAAAACTTTTAATTTTGATCTGAAACGATCTGATCTGAAACGAGAACTACTTTAAGTAATCGTGAAGATTTAAAAAAAAAATTGTTTTCCTCAATTTATGGTAAGAGTTTAAATATTCATAACACAGTTTTAGCTTTTAAATTTTGTTCGTTTCTCGCATATTTTGGAAACAAAATAATAAAATTGTTCACTTTTGGTTGGAAATTCTTTCAAAAATTTAAATTTTTGGTTGAAAATTCATGTACTTTGTTAAAAATTCATCTTATTAGTTGAAAATGTGAAATTGGTCTTTTTGGTTAAAAAAGAGATTTTTCTTATTTAGAATCAAGTTTTTCAACTGGAAATATAACTTTAATTTTTGGTCGATAATTTATCTTTTTTGATAGAAATTTAAACTTCTTGGTTGAACATTATATTATTTCGTTGAACATTTACTTCAATTTTTCAAAAATTAATTTTTTTAACTGAAAATTTAACTATTCTATTTTTAGTTGAACATTTATGTTTTCGGTGGAAATTGATCTATTTGCTGAAAATCCGTCTTTTTTTTGGTAAAAGAAAATCTCTCTCATTAGTTGAAATTTCATGTATTTGTTAAAAAATAACATTTTTTTTTAGTTAAAGATTTATCATTTTAGTTGAAAATTCACTTCAACTATTTCATTTTTTGTGGAAAATTTACCTTCTTTGATAGAAATTTAATATTTTTTGTTGAAAAATTATCTGTGTTGTAGAAAATTTAACTATTCTATTGTTTGTTGAGTCATCTTTTTGGTCCATTTTCATTTGGCCCCATTTTTTGTCAAATGTCCTTGTTTTGAGACACTCTGAACCCAAAAACATGTTTTTACAAAAATCCTGTCTGTTTGTCTGTCTGTAGATTTTTAGTTTGTTAGTACGATAACTTTCAAAAGAATTAACCTATTGGATCGGGCTTTGGTACACTCTTTGAGTGTCCTAAAATGAAGGTCATGTTCGTTAGCCAGCTATTTTTGATAAAAATTCAAAAAGTGAGCACATTTTGAAAATTTTTGAGAACACTTTTTTTTAATATTTAAAAATCCTATGGACGGATATGAATATTTCAAGCCAAACAGCGCACGATATGAAAAATAGTCAAGACAAGAAAAATGTTTGTTTTTCAACACCCTACAATATTGTTATAAGATTTTTGTAATTTTCTTGAAAAATCGAAAATTCAAATGTTTATCGCACAAAAAAATAATGAAAAATAAAAAATTCGATTTTGCGGTCAAACTATGCAAGATAGGAAAAATAATAAATAGACAAAAATTGTGTATACAACAAATATCTACAAATTTGTCATTAATCACTTTTTGATAGGACGCTTAGTTTTTGTTTTATTCCTAAAAAACTACATTAAAAATAGAAAAATAGAATTTTTAGACAAACGACACAAGCTACGAAAAGAATATTAAGATATTTCAAAAAAAAATTTTTTTTTTAATTTTTAATGCTACTTTTCACGACCAAAGCAACAACTAGGCGTCCTATCAAAAAATTAATCCTGCCAAATTTGTTGCTCTTTTTTGGGTGAGCAACTTTTGTCTATTAATTTTTTTATAGCTTGTGTCGTACGTCCAAAAATTTAATTCTTTCATTTTTAATTTAATTTTTCTACCATTGAAACAAAAACTACGCGTCCTATCAAAAAGTGAGTGCTAAGAAATTTTCAAAATGTTCAAAACTTTTGAAATTTCTCAAATGATTCAAATTTCTAAAATTATCAAAATTTCTAAAATTATAAAAATTTCTAAAATGTTGTAAATTTGTCAAATTATCAAAATTTCTAAAATGTTCCAAATTTATATATTGTCAAAATTTCTAAAATTATAAAAACGTCTCAAATTTTCAAAATTTCTAAACTGTTCTAAATTTATAAAATTATAAAAATGTTGCTACTTTTCAAAATTTATAAAATTATCAAAATAGCTGCAATTTCCAAAATGTCTAAAATATCAAAAATGTTCTAAATTGATTAAAATTTGTAAAATTATCAAAATTTCTAAACTGTATAAAATTGTTAAAAATGTTTTAAAAAATGTAAAATGCTCAAAATTTCTGAAATTTCTAAAATATTCTACATTTCTGAAAATATTAAAGTTTCTAAAATTATCAACATTTCTCAATTCCAGAACATTTTGGAAATTTTGATAATTTAAGAAATTTCGAACATCTCAGAAATTCTGATAATTTTAGAAATTTGAATAATTTTAGCGATTTTAAACATTTTGTAAAATTCAGAAATATTAGAAATTTTGATAAGTGTAAAAATTTTAAAAATTTTAGAAATTTTAGAAATTTTAGAAAATTTGAACATTTTATAAAATGGAGAAATTTTGATCATTCTTGTAATTTTAGAAAATTTCAACATTTTAGAAATTTTGAACTTAGACATTTTGGAAATTTTGAAAATATACGGAAATTTAGATGATTCAAAAATTTTCAAAATTTTTTGAAATTTTCGGTACGACAGTTTTTGTGGTGTGGGGGTTGATTAATGAAAAAGAGCTGAAATTATGCATGTCTTCTAAGAATTTGATTTTTTGAAAAATTTTCTTGTCTGGATGTCTGACCCATCATACTCTATTTGAGGACATGGCTGACCAAAGAAGGTCACTACCACTTGAGAAGGCACCGCTCGCGAGTATTGTGCTAATAACATTCTTATTCGATTACTTTTTTTTTTTTTTTTTTTTAATTAAAATCTGCTGTTCAGCGTGAACTTAGTATTCCAATTTTGAAAACTCAATATTTTCTGGAGTTTTTCCGTCCAAACAAAAAAAATTTGGTTTCCAAACATGACCAAACGATTCCATTACCTAAAAGTTGGATATTTTATAATTTTTGTGCTAACTTCACAGACATACAGACGACGTTTTTCCAAAAATTTAATTTTTTGTTTTTAATTTCATTTTTCACGATTAAAGCAAAAACTACGCATCCTATCAAACAATGATCATCAACAAATTTGTAGCTTTTTTGGGGTGAACAAATTTTGTCTATTTATTTTTTCGTAGCCTGTGTCATTTGTCTGAAAATTTAATTTTTTTTATTTTGAATGCTATTTTTTACGAATTGTACGAAAACTACGCGTCGTGTCAAAAAGTGATCAATGACAAATTTTTAGATCTTTCTTTAAAGCACAATTGTTTGTTCATCTTTTTTTGTATCTTGTATAGTTTGACCGCGAAATGGCATTTTTGATTTTTCATTATTTTTTTCTGCAAAAAAGTAACGTAGACCAAAATTCTCTTTAAACAGAGGAAACAGGGCGCTTTTTCAACAAAAAGGGGAAGAAGAAGAGAATACATTCTTTCAAAAAAAAAAAAATTATTAAATATATATTTCAAATCGAAATATATATTGCATTTTTGATATTAATTTATGTAATTTTGAACATGCAGTTGAATTTTCGACCAAAAAAGACTTAAAATCAACCGAAAACCGTTGCTGAGAACAGTTTTGTTAAAGTTTCAACAAAAAAATATTTTTTTTGAACCACTAGTGGAATCGTCAAATCAGTTGAAAAAACAAATTTTATCATGAAAAAATGTATTTTTAACCAGTTGAGTTGAACCAAAAAAGATGAATTTTCAACAATCAAGATCAATTTTCGAACTCAAGTGAATAGGAATAGGTTAATTTTCAGATTCAAAAATTAATTAATCACCATTATTATAATCATCGAAGGTGATTCCTGAAAAAAAATTAACAAAATACTTATAGTAAAATTTTCAACCCGAAAATATAATTTTTGAACTGAAAAGTTAACTTTCTACAAAATTGTTAAATTTTCTTCCAAATACTTGAATTTTTATAAAATAATTTCAGTTTTCAATTTCAACAAAAGAGTTAGTTTTTAACAAAAAAATTTATTTTCGACAAAAGAATTAATTTTCAATCAAACTGTTGAATTTTGAAGAAAAAAGATTGCATTTTCTACAAAACAGTTTAATTTTCAACTAGAACTGATCAATTTCCAATGTAAAATATCAATTTTCGTTAAAAAATGGTATAGTTTTATTTTTAATTTGAAAAGATTAATTTAAAAAGGTTTGAAAAAATTAATTTTTAACAAAAGACTTTAACTCAACACTTCTCTTCACAATTAGCCATAGAGTACGAATAAAATATTACTTTTGAAATATCACCCATAAGTCTATTTTATAGGGTCCCAAAAAAACCCATAATTGAAAAAATTGGTGTTGCGAGTTTTTGGCGCTAATTATAATTTTTTGCCGTTTGTTTAATGCAGATTGTTTTCAATACCTAAATTACTACTTTATACTGTTAATGAAATGTTTACATAAATTGTTTAAACAATTTATTATTGTTTTCAGCAATTTTCTCTTAGAACAGAGATTTCACTTTTTGTTCAATTTTCAATTAGAGTGAGGTGAAAGTTAATTAATTTTGACAAGAAGAATTGTTTAAATAATTAATTATTATTTTTAATTATATTGTATCTGAATAATGCTCAAAATTGCGGTTTTTTCTGAAATTTTTACCTTTTTGTCACTTTTTAATTTGTGTAAAGTAATAATTAATTCAAGTTAACCAAAATAATTATTTGAATTTTTTATTATTATTGTTGACAATATTCTCTCTGCGTAATGGTAAAAAGTTGCGGTTTTTTCTGAAATTTTGAACTATTTGCCTATTTTTCACTTGAAGTGACTCAATAATAAAGTAAGTTTAGCAAAAATAATTGTTTGAACAAATTATTATTGTTTGTAACTACTTCAAGAAAAATTGACATTTAATATCATCAATATAGAAAATTTAGAGAAAATTTCAAATATCTATTTTATTTCAGAAAAATATATTCATAAAAAAGAAAGAGATTGATTAAAATATGATTCTCTCTAATATTTATTTGTTATTTGTTCATAAATAAAAAGGCAAATAAAAGTTAAATATTTCAGAAAAACCCGTAATTTTGTATCCCTTATCTGAGAGAAGATAGTTATACACAATAATAAATTTCCTTGACAACTATTTTTGTAAACTTGCATTAATTATTTCCTCATTAAGTGAAAAGTGGACAAAAAGTAAAAAATTTCAGAAAAACCGCAACTCTCTAGTATTTATATATAAGGAGATAGCTATAAACAATAATAATTTGTTTAAACAATTATTTTGCTAAATTAAATTGAATATTAAGTCACTTCAAGTGAAGAGTGGACAAGAAGTTAAAATTTTCAGAAAAAAACCCGAATTTTTCTGGCATTATTCAAAGACAATATCATTAAAAATAATAATAAATTGTTTCAACACTTATTTTCATCAAAATTAATTAACTTTTACCTCACTCTAATTGGAAATTGGACAAAAAGTGAAAATGTTCTGAAAAAACCGCGACTTTCTAACTCTGTTCTAAAAGGAAATTGGAAAAAACAATAATAAATTGTTTAAACAATTTATATAAACATCTAATTATCAGCATAGAGTAGTACTTTATGTATTAGAAATAAAGAGAAGAAAGTTGAATTTTCAATAAAAAAGTGAATTTTCAACCAAACAGTTAAAATTTCTATAAAATAATTAATAAATAAATCACAAAAACTTCTTGAATTTTCTTGAAAAATCGATAATTCAAATTTTGACCGCACAAAAAATAATGAAAAATAAAAAATTTCATTTAAGGTCAAACTATACAAGATAGGAAAAAAGATGAACTGACAAAAATTGTGTAATCAGAAAAGATCTACAAATTTTTCATTAATCACTTTTTGATTGGACGCTTAGTTTTTATTTTATTCGTAAAAAACAACATTAAAAAATAAAAAATTTATTTCTTGGATACACGACACAAACTATGAAAAAAATGAAAACTAACATTAAAGATGAAAATTTTTTTTTTTTTGGAAAACGACACAAGGTACGTAAAAAAATTAATAGATATTGAAATATGTTCTCCCAAAAAGGATCGACAAATTTGTTATTGATAATTTTTAGGTAGAACAAGTAGATTTTCTTTTAATCGTAAAAAACAAGATTAAAAATTAAACTTTTGGAAAAACGACACAAGAGACGAAAAAAATGAAGACAAAAATTGTTCAACCAAAAAATATACAAATTTTTTATATACTCTTGTTATAAAAATAAAAAAATTTACTTTTTGGAAAAAGGAGACAAGCTACAATAACATATTATTTAACAAAATTTTTCGTCTAAAGTATATATTTACAAAATTGGCACATTTTACGCTAGGATGCGTCTTCTTAGTTTGAGTCGTAAAAAATAAAATTGAAAATAAACAAATAAAATTTATGGAAAAACTACAAAAAATGCAATAAAATGTTTAATAACAAATTTTTTTTTTCTTATTGGATGCGCACTTTCTTAAAAACTATAAAAGCAAGACAATGAAAATACATACGTTTCAATACTAATGCCTATTATGAATTGTAATAATATTTTATTGAGATGATACATTTTTCAGAAATCATGATAAATAAAATTTGTACTTTATATTGCAATATCTGTATAGGCAATTCCAGACCAAGGCACATAAATAAATGTAATATACATTTGACATAAAAGTGTTGAACATAATGGAGAAAAGTTCACATTTTGGAAAAAATCGAGTGGAAGCACCAGATACGTGATGAGAATGTGTTCGTTAATGCCGCAGGAGCTTTAACAAAAGAGAATTCACAATCACCAAATTACAGTTGTTGATACTTTGACCAGCAAAAACGACACCTTTAGATTTACTAACATCATCATAAAAAACGTACTGTATTCAATATTTAAAAAATATTTGTAATTTCTCTACAATTTTGCTTTTATATTGCTCTTATATTGTCAATTTTCATTATACAACGCCTTGACAAACTGTTGGATCAAAAAGGGAGATCATGTGACTTTAGTGTCCACGTGGAGATATGATCTATTCTCGTTTAGAACATTCTCAAGAAAAGTAAATAAGATTTTGACGCAATGCTTCATTTCAGCAAGACCATTGTACTGCCTAAATGTGAATAATAATTGTTGTCAATAACAAGATAACGGCTAGTATATATATGTACAAGTGACACGTATGTCAGATCTCTTCCGTCGCAGCTTCTTTCTTCGTTAAAAAAAAAGTTTTCCTTCTGTAGAGAAATGAGGAATATTATTTCTACCCTACTCTTTACATTCATAATATTTCTTAATTATGCTGGTAAGAAGATTATAATGTAATTTTAAATCAATCATATCTGAAAATATCTTACATCCCGATATCGAATATATTCAAAAATTATGTTTTTTTAAAGCATATACTCTGAATCAGTTGAAACATATGTTACTGTAATTCAACATGCAATTCATCTTGCTGCGTAATTATGTATTCGTGAAAAAAGGCTCACTATATGTTATAAAATCATTTGTTTTCATTTATTCATCATTATCTTTTATAAAATCATTTTATATATTACCAGTTGAAACATATGCTATTATAATGCCACGTGTACTTCTCTTGCTGCTTAATTATATATTTACCGAAAAAGTGTCTTACGAATTGTTATTAAATCATTTCCTATAAATTATTGATAATCATTTTTTAAATATTAATATAAATCTATACTTCTTCTTTTTCAACGAAACGAAAAACTTCTTCAGATTTTTTATTTTTCTTGAAATGAAAGACTTTTTCTTTAAAATAGTTGAAACATATGTTATCGTAATTCCACGTGTATTCCACTTTGCTGCGTAATAGCGTATTTCCCAAAAAAGTGTTTTTCTATTTGCTATAAAATCATTTATTATAATTTATTCGTAATCATTTTTGATAAAATCAATTTAAATCCCGACTTCTTTTTCGTTTGAAAATAAAAACTTCTTCAGACTTCTTTTTTTTGAAGAAAGACTTTTTATTTGAATCAGTTGAAACATATGTTATCATAATTTCGCGTGTATTTCATCTAACTGCGTAATTAGATATTTGTCGCAAAAGTGTCTTACTATTTGTTATAAATTATCTTTATTATAATTTATTCATCACCATTTTTATAAAATTAACTTGAATCCAGATTTTTTCTTTGGAACGAAAAACTTCTTCTTTCGAGTATTTATTTTCCTTTAATGAAAATACTTTTTCTTCAAATCAGTTGAAACATATGTTATTATAATTTCACGCGTATTCCGTCCTGCCACTTACTGACGTATTTACCAAAAACGTGTGTCTAACTATTTGTTATAATATAATTTATAATTATAATTTATAAATTTATATATAATTTCTAATTTGATTTAAATTCAGACTTCTTTTTTTTCTTCGAAAGGAAAGCCTTCTGCAGAATTTTTTTTTATATAAAGAAAGACTGTCTTTTTTTTCTTTAAAAGAAGGACTTTTCATTTGAATCAGTTAAAACATATGTTATCATAATTTGACGCATATTCCATTTTGCTGCTTAATTACGTATTTACCGAAAAAGTGTCTCATCAATTTTTATGAAATCATTGGTTATAAATAATTCATAATTATTTCTTTAAATATCAATTTAAATCCAGACTTCTTTTTTTTTGAATTTTTTTTTTTTTTCGAATTAATTGAAACATATGAAGCCCTCAGAGGAAAAATGTGACTCAGAGAGTTTTGAGGAAAAACAGTAAAGAAAACGTTCCGAGGAAAAACGTTTCTCTTGATATTATAAGTTGAGCACGAAAACACTTTAAGAAAACAAGAACGTCAATATGATCAGGTCCATTAAGCTAGCACATCCACAATCGAATTTTGCGATTTTTCATAGCTCAGAATTTTGGGCTTCTTTGGGGCTCTTGGAATCCGCAAACAAACTTCCCCCGATACAACCCTTAACTTCAAAAATCAACCCCCTTCAAAAATTTTGAATTTTTCACAAATTTATTCCCGTCATATTTTTGGGCTTTTTTGGCTCCTCGAAAATACCCACTCCGATTTTTTGGCTCCAACCCTCAACGTTAAAAATCAACCCCTTGCTCCCACGCAGATATGACTTGGTCAAAAAATACTCTTTTCGACAATTTTACAGTGTGGATAAAGTCTCTGATTTGTGGGCTCCTCAAAACTGCTCACTCCGATTTTTGGGCTCCAACCCTTAACTTTAAAAATCAACCCCTTTCTCCCACGCAGATATGACTTTGTCAAAAGATGATCTTTTTGAGAATTTCACAGTGTGGATGAAGTCTCAGATTTTTGGGCTCCTCGAAAATACATATCCTGATTTTTGGGCTCCAAGCCTTATCGTTAAAGATAAACCCCTTGGAACCACGCAGAAATGACTTTGTCAAAAAATAATGTTTTTAAGAATTTAAAAGTATCAATAGAGTCTCTGATTTTTGAACTCCTCGAAAATACACACTTCGACTTTTGGGCTCCAACTCTTACCGGTAAAAATCAACCCCTTGGTACCAAGCAGATATGACTTTGTCAAAAAACAATCTTTTTGAGAATTTTAATATGTGGCTAGAGTCTCTGATTTTTGGGCTCCTCGGAGATACCCACTCTGATTTTTGGGATCCAACCCTTAACGGCAAAAATCTACCCCTTGGTACCACGCAGATATGACTTTGTCAAAAAATAACCTTTTTCCGAATTTCGCAGTGTGGACTTTGATTTTTGGGCTCCTCGGAAATACACCTGCTGATCTCTGAGCTTCAACCCTTATCGTTAAAGATCAACCCCTTGGAACCATGCAGACATGAATTTGTCAAAAAATAATGTTTTTAAGAATTTTAATATGTGGCTAGAGTCTCTGATTTTTGGACTCCTCGAAGATACCCACTCTGATTTGTGGGATCCAACCCTTAACGGCAAAAATCTATCCCTTGGTACCACGCAGATATGACTTTGTCAAAAAAAAAATCTTTTTCATAATTTCACAGTGTGGATAGAGACTTTGATTTTTGGGCTCCTCAAAAATGACCACTCTGATTTTTGGTCTCCAACCCTTGAAGTTGAAATTCAATCTCTTGGTACCACGCAGATATGACTTTGTAAAAAAATAACCTTTTTCCGAATTTCACAGTGTGGACTTTGATTTTTGGACTCCTCAAAAATAACCACTCCGATTTTTGGGCTCCAACCCTTGAAGTTGAAAATCAACCCCTTGGTACCACACAGATATGACTTTGTCAAAAAATAATCTTTTTCAGAATTTCACAGTGTAGATAGAGACTTTGATTTTTGGGCTCCACGGAAGATACCCACTCCGATTTTTG
>CAKNYM010051904.1:204789-225763 GCA_932195095.1 Andricus curvator | reverse complement strand
TAAAATTCAATTTCTGCATATTTGACTAATTATCAATTTCGTTCAAGCGGCTCGAATCGTGTCGCACGGCAACAATGGGAAGGACGGAAGAGTTACGACCGACCCCCTGGGTTCAAGCATCCTCGAAAAAGTTCACGGTGAATTAGACGAGGGCTTTCCATTTACTTTGAAACGCCTGCTTTCGAGTGTACTGTGCGCGCTTTCCCGGCGGCGGATTGCTCGTTTCCAGGCGCATAAATGAAGCAGATTTTTAATTAATTAAAAAAACAAAAAAACAAGACAGTTTTTCAAAAAACGAAGACTTTAGTTTTATGCATTATGCCATTGAGATTATGTGGTTAAAATATTACATCAAACAATTCATCCGTGTAGGAGGAAAATGGGATCAACGAATACATGGGCTAAAAATCAAGCCTGAGGAAGCGCCTTAATGTTAAGGGTCGGAGCCCAAGAATCGGAGTGGGTATTTTCGAGGAGCCCAAAAATCAGAGACTATATTGATACTTTAAAATTAATAAAAACATTATTTTTTGACAAAGTCATTTCTGCGTGGTTCCAAGGGGTTGATTTCTAACGATAAGGGTTGGAGCCCAAAAATCAGGATACGTATTTTCGAGGAGCCCAAAAATCTGAGAATTCATCCACACTGTGAAATTCTGTTTACCTTTTTTCCTCTGGACTTTTTCGGTTACTATTTTTCCTCGGAACTTTTTCTTTACTGTTTTTCCTCAAAACTCTCTGAGTCACATTTTTCCTCTGAGGGCTTCAATATGTTATCATTATTCCACGTGTATTTCATCTTGCTTCGTGCCTTACTATTTGTTATAAAATCATTTATTATAATTTATTGATAATAATTTTTCATAAAATCAATTTCAATCCAGACTTCTTCTTTTTTTGAAAAGAAAAACTTCTCTTTCAGACTTCCTTTTCTTCTTTAAAATAAAGGCTTTCTATTCAAATAAGTTGAAATATATGCTATTCAAATTCCACGCGTATTTCATCTTGCTGCTTAATTATATATTTGCCGAAAAAGTGTCTTACGAATTTTCATAAAATAGCTTCTTCTTTTCCTTTGGAAAAAAAACTTCTCCAGTCTCCTTTTTTTTTTAAAGAAAGAATTTTTATTTGAATGAGTTGCAACACATGTTATTATAATTCCGCATGTATTTCATCTTGCTGCGTAATTATGTATTTACAGAAAAAGTGTCTTACTACTTGTTATATATTTTTTTATTATAATTTCTTCATCATCATTTTTTATGAAATTAATTTAATTCAGACTTTTTCTTTGAAACGAAAAACTTCTTCAGACTATTTATTTTTTTTTTAAGGAAAGACTTTTTCTTCAAATCCGTTGGAACATATGTTATTAGAATTTCACGTGTATTACGTCTTGCTCTGTAAATACGTATTTAGAGAAAAGTGTCTTACTAATTTTTATAAAATTATTTGTGATAAATTATTGGTCAATGTTTTTTATAGAATCAATTCAAATTTCTATTTTTCTGAGAAGAAAAGCTTCTTCATCTTATTTATCGTAAAAAAAAAATTTCTTTCAATCATTTGAAACTCATGCGATTATAATTCCACACGTATTTGTTCTTGCTGTGTAATTTTGTATTTACGGAAGATGTGTCTTACTAATTGTTATAAAATCATTATTTATGAATTATTCATCATCATTTTCCATAAAATCAATTTAAAAACAAACCTCTTCTTGTGTTCGAAAGACTTTTTTCGGAATCAGTTGAAACATATGTTATTATAATTCAACGTGTATTTCATCTTGAGGCGTAATTACGCATTTACCAAAAAAGTGTCTAATTGTTTAGAAATCATTTGTCATACATTATTTGTCTTAATATGGTATAAAATCAATTCAAATACACAACCTGATAATAATAAAAAGATGTCTTCACACAAATGTTTTCTGATTAAAGAACTTTGGGCAATGCGAGGGGCAATGTTCAATCCAGGAAACCAACTGCCCCCGCCAGGGCCAAATCGATTTCGGGGATATGACAGCGGTCATACGTTTTTTAAGGATGAATATCTGGTTGGAACAAAGACTCACGAAGGCTTTGCGAAGCTTCGACATTTCGTAGAGGAACCACCGATGCCACAGAAGGGTAAAGTGGAGCACATTAAATATTTATATCTCAGGACTTGCTATTGCTTTCTTTAAATGAAAAGACCCCGCCCCCCAATGAAGGTCTAGATTCGAATGATGATTTTATGCTTCTCAAGTCGAGGGGAAAGTGTAAACGTTAGTGGATGATTCTGAACAACACAGAAAAAACTGGGGGTTCACTAATGTTGCGGCTCAAATAAAAGTCAGTGATGCCAATGTTGGCGCCTTTTACTACTGCGCTTGCGTTCGGGCCGCGCACTGGTTGGCCGCAGTTTGCGCGCAATTCAAAATTGGAATTAAAAACAATTCTTGTAATTTAAATAAATAATTATCGGAAAATGCACAAGAATGTATATAAATTGTACAACTTCTGATTTTAGACATCTGAAATTAAATGTTATGCGAAATATAAGTTATTCTTTGGACGTAAAAGAAAATAAACTGTTATTTAAAAATGTATGTGTTATAAATTTCTGTCTCTCTCAAATCAGAAATTTTACAATTTATATACATTCTTGTGCATTTTTCAAAAATTATTTATTCAAATTACAAGAATTGTTTTTAATTCCAATTTTAAATTGCGCGCCAACTGCGGCCAACCAGTGCGCGGCCCGAACGCAAGCGCAGTAGCAAAAGGCGCCAACATTGGCATCACTGGTAAAAGTTGGTATCCTTTCGAACTTGAGCTCCAATAGATACCTGCAGACACCCAAAAGGGTTCGTTTAGAGAACACTTGAAAAGAACAACATAAAGGCGCATTCACAAACCAACCGCTTGCAAAGTCGGGTTGGTAATTTCGCGGTTTACAGAATATGTCGGTAAAGCAAACACAAACGATATTATTATTTATTATGCGCACAATTTTCGGAAAAAGAAAACTGTTTACCCTGCTAGAAATAATTAATTGAATACAATTCAGAATGATAGAAAGAAATTTGAATTGTTTCTAATCGTGTTTCTTAATCGTGTGTGTACGATTGGGAAAGATTCAGTGTTGCAAAGTTTCAATCGTTCTCAATAGGACCAATCGGTACTAGGATTTTGAGGTTATGAAGTGGCAATTTGATGGCAGCACTTTCGTCTCGCGGGAATTATTCGAAAACGTTTATTTACTTTTTTTTCGAGGCAACACATTTTAAGCAATATGTTCATGAAAAAAAATTAAATAAATGTTTTGTAACAATTGCCGCGAGCTGACAGAGCTGTCATCAACAAATTCGCCAATGAAGTGAAGTTTTTTCATCCAATTATTCATTTCATTGTCTATAATTTTGTATAAAAAAATGTAATTTATTAAATAAATTACATAAAATATTTTAGGTAATTATTATTTTTTAATGAAAATGTAACTATTATTCCAGTTGAATATTCCATAATTTTAGTTGAAAATTCATCTCTTTTTTTTAACTTTCTTTTTTTTTGCCTATGAATTTATTTATTCAATTTTTGGTACAAAAATTATCTTTTTTAGTTGGAAATTCGTCTTCTGGTAGAAATTCATCTTTTTGGTCCAAAATTCAAATATTCTAGTTAAAGATTCATCATTGCAGTAAAAAAATTCATCTGTCTGGTTTAAAATTCAACTATTTCAGTTAAATATTTAGAATTTTATTTGAAAATTCATCACTTCGTTTGTTTGGTTAAACATTAATTTCTTTAACTTGAAATATAATTATTTAGGTTTTGGTTGACAATTTATCTTTTTTAGTAAAAATTAATTTTTTTTTTTGAAAATTCAACTATTTCAGTTGAATATTCATTGTTTTAATTGAAAACTCTTATTTTTGGTTTAAAATTATTTTTTTCTCACTAAAAACGTTACTATTTCAGTTTTTATTAAAAATGATTCTTGTTTTAGTTCAAAATTCAACTATTTGGTTGAAAATTTGTCTCCTTCAATCAAAAATGCGACTATTCTGTTAAAAATTCATTTATTTTGTTGAAAAATTGTATTTTTTGTACAAAATAATTCTTTTTATTTGAAAATTAATCTTCTGGTTAAAAATTAATCTTTTTGGTCGAAAATTCCAGTGTTCCAGTTAAATATTCATAATTTTAGCTGAAAATGTATTTTTTATTTTGTTTAAAATTTAACTATTCAGTTAAAGATTCATAATTTTATTTGAAAATTCATCACTTTGGTGGAAAGTTGAACTATTTCATGTTTTTGTGAAAAATTGATATTTTTAGTGGAAAATTCAAGTATTTTTTGAAAATTCATTTATTTTGCAATGTTTTGTTCTGTTGTGTTAAAGGATGTTCAGAGTGAACGTCATGAATTAAAATAAATGTTTGCGTTTTACGGCAAATATGAATATGTTACTTTTAGTTGACCGGGCAAATATAAAAACTTGACCGGGAGAAACCGGAAAATAACCGGAAATTAGAAATTGTTTGAATTTGAATACAATTTTGAACTATTGCACCTGTAAATATCACAATTTTTAATGTTTAAATTTTAAAATAGTTCAATCTGTAACAGTTTTTAAATAGTTCAATCTACAGGTCCATTTCTGTCAATTATCGTGTTTTTCGCTGTATATGCTTTTTTTAAATTATCAAATGTGTAAATTAATTTTTTATGATAAATCATCAGTTTAGAATCAAAGAAATTAATTTTCAGATCACAAAATAGACTTTTAGAGTAAAAGGTAAATTAATTCTTTGATTTTACTCTTTACAAATGAATTATTGATCTTAAATTCAAAAGAAGAAAGACTTTTCTTCACAAGTGTCAATTCTGAATAATTCATAATATTTTTTGTACTTTAAAATTATTAAACAATAATTATAATAATAATATTATAATAATTATGTTGTAAAAAATTGATTTGCATATTTTATCATTTCAAATAAGCGCGCGATCAACATGCAGTGAGGCTGCTGGTGCGACGCATGCGCATTAAGACTTTAAAAAAATTCGTTTTTCTACAGTCAAATTGGTTACCTATTTTTATATTATATGTTAAAATTATAAAAAAAAGGAAATTTTGTTTTTGCAACGACCCTACATCACTTTTAATAATATATATTTGTACTTTTAAAAAGTGACATGTCAAAAAGTTTCTTGCATATGAATAAGCCTTTATGTTTACAAGCTTGTTACATAACCTGCAAATTACATCTATCAAGTCATTATATCTATTTTAATCACGGTAATATTTTGTACCTTCATTGTCTTCATGAAGTTATTTCCATCAGAGTTTGATGACATGTGTGCTTTCAGGTAAAAATTGTATTATTAATTAAACAAAATGTCGAAGTGGGCAAAGCGAAAAATAGGTTCTTTAGAAATAGGCTCATTTACAATTGAGATCCTTTAGAACCCCAACTGAGGTATCATTTAGAGCTCATTTCTCGTTTTGGGTTAAAGGGACTACGCAAAATTTTGAAATTATTTACGGACAGAGGACACTAACGTAAGAAATACTTTGAACCCCCCTTCCTCTATAAAAAGCTTTGCTGAAAATGGAGCAACCTACCACCTGCTTTAAAAAGATGAGTTTTTCTTCATTTTATACCAATTTATATTAATTTCTGCTGAAGTAAAATTTTTCTTCATGTAATGATAGAAGTGAGGTTGGGGGGGGGCGCCCCCCCCCTAAATCGTTCAAGACATTTTGAGGTGTTGGAAAACTCGAAAATTAAACTGATGGCGTCTCCCTTCACGCCTTATTTTCAAAGAATCCTAAATGCATTTTTAAACTCTCCCAAAAACAAAAATATAATATTGCAGTTCAATTAATATAACTATTTTAATATTGCAAGCAGGAGAAAATTTAATATATGTCTATATATAACTCTTTTTCAAACCTAAAGAGCCTATTTGAAGAGAATAATAACGCTTCAGGGAATTTCAAGGATTTTCAAATATTTTAGGATCTTTTTCCGCTCTCCATTAGTAGGAATTTTCAATTGATTTTAAGGAATTTCAAAATTTTTTCAAGAAATCCTCACATTTTAAAGCTTTTCGCAAATTGCCAGGGATTAAAAATTATATTATTACATTGACGCGTCTTTTTCAAAGACTCCTAAATGCATCTTAAATTCTCCCTAAAACTTATAATATTGCAGTTTAATTATTATAACTATTTTAATACTTCAACCAAGAGCAAATTTCATCAGCTTTGGACACATATTAACTCCTATCAAATACAACGCTGCTGAAGGCTGGTAACCTTCTCAGAATAAATCACCAACCAATTGAGACTCTCGGTTTCCTTTCTCCGTCCTCACCCCCCCCCCCCCACACACAGTAACAGAAGTATTGGTGGGACTGACGTTACAGATAGACTATCCACCGTACGACGAATAATCACTTAACTTGGACGTGATTTCGGCTCGCAAAACAAATTTCGCGCATAAAGGTGTTAGTTGGGTGTACAATCTAAACATGAATAATACAAACAATAAAGTAGCCTCGGAATGGACTGAAACTTGGATCGACAAAATGCATACACACGGTAAACGTAAAGGTCGAATTTCAGGCGATGAATGGAGACTGGGTGTCTGGAATGCTAGAGGAGTGAATTACCTTAAAATAAGAGAACTACGAGAAACTATGCATGCAAGGAAACTAGATATTTTATGTGTACCTGAGACGAAGAAAAAGGGTTGCGAAAGTAGAAACATAGAAAATGGGGTGTTGAAAGGCGGTTTTGAAATATGGTCAGGAGTAGGTAGTGAATCAAATCGTAGTCAAGGGATCGGTTTAATTATGAATAAAAAAGCAAGACAGCATCTCAAAGATCATGATTTTGTATCTCCCAGATTGTTGTGGGCTAGAATGAAGGTAGGAATCAGAAGGTTATTTATCATAGCGTGCTACGCCCCAGTTGACAGTGAGCCGCGAGAAGTCAAAGACGCTTTCTGGGACACTTTAAATGACACAATAAGTACTTGCGATCCAGGTGAAAGAATAATTCTGCTAGGAGATATGAACGGATGGGTCGGCGTTCAACGTCAGGATACAGATACAGAAAGGGTACTAGGTAAATTTGGGGATCCAAGAAAAAATTATAACGGGGAAAAATTAGTTAGCTTATGCCTAGAAAAGGGCCTATTTATTACCAATACTTGGTTTCGACATAAAATGATCCACACGTACACTTGGTGTAAAGGAAATAACCGCAGTGTAATTGACTTCGTTATTGCGGATGAAAGACTAAGAGAACTAGTTGTAGATACAAGAGTCATGAGGGGATCCGAATGCAATACTGATCATTATCTTTTAATCTCTAAAATAAACTTAGGCCGGGGATGGAAAAGAAAGAGAACAGAAAAAACGAAACAAACTCGAATAAAGATTGAAAATTTACAGAAACCGGAAGTGCGAATAGAGTTTGAAAATAAGTTAAGCGAACGCATAGATAGGGCAACTTGGGAAGCGCTTACGAGCATTAAAGATATAGAGGGCGCGTGGGCTTTATTACGGGATATCATTGTTAAAACTGCAATTGAAGTGTGTGGTACGGCAGTGGTAGGAAGAAAGTCTGGTGATGCATGGTGGAATGATGAAATTCAAGCAGCCCAGCGAGAAAAAAAAAAGCGCACAAGAGAACATTAAACATGACAGGTCTTAGCGATGAGGAGAGAAATAGACTCAAAAATGATTAAAAAGACAAAAAGAGGAAAATGAAACGACTAGTCAAGGAGAGTAAAGAAAAAATCAGAACAGAAGAAGAGAACAAAATACAAAACGGCTTTGGAGGAATAATGAAACTACTATATAAACAGTTGAAGGAAAGTAAAAGTACAGAGTTTGCTAGCATGAGAAACAGCAAAGGTGAAATGCTATATGATATAGACGGGATAGTAGACGCTTTAAAAGACTCTTTTAAAGAACTATTAGGAGGTGAAGATATAGGACAACAAAACTGCGACATAGAACATAATGCATTAGAAAACCCAATTGAAAAAGTCTGTGTCACTGAGGTCCGAGACATAATTAAGAACTTAAAAAACGGTAAGGCTGCTGGCATAGACAGTATTAGTGCTGAAATGCTCAAATACGGTGGCGAGTACATACCTCACAGGTTGTGCGAATTAATAAATTTATGTATCGAGACGGGGAAAGTCCCAGACGATTGGAAAAAAGCGATTATCGTACCAATATACAAAAGAAAGGGAGATAAAAACAACTGCAGTAATTACAGAGGTATCAGCCTACTAAGTACCGTAAGTAAAATATACTCAAAAATACTTATTCGTAGGGTAATGGAAATCACAGAAGGAAAAATATGGGAAGTCCAAAGTGGATTTATGCCAGGAAGATCATGTACAGATCAGATATTTAGCCTAAGACAGATCACAGAAAAAAGCTTGAGAGTAGGAAAGAAAGTTTTCTGTGCATTTATTGACCTAGAAAAAGCATTTGACACGGTAAATAGAAGTAAACTTTGGGAAGTTCTTAAAGAGTACGGAGTAAATGGAGGGCTCCTGCAAGCAATAAAAACAATATATACAGGTAGTAAAGCGAGCGTAAGGGTAAACAGGAAACTGAGTGACTGGTTCGATATTACGCAAGGCGTGAAACAAGGATGCGTTATGTCCTCGTGGCTATTTATCATATTCATGGATAAGTGTCTAAGAACTGCACTCTTCGACGAAGAAGGTGTAGATCTCCAAACAGTTAAGGTACGTGGGTTAGCTTTCGCAGATGACAAGATTGTTATGGCAGAATCAGTCGAGGATTTGCAAAGAATGTTGAATAAACTTCATACAAGCATGAAGGACATGGGACTCAAAATTAACGTAAATAAAACAAAAATCATGGTGTTTGAGGGAAAGAGTGAGAAAACAATGTGCAACATTGTCCTAAATGATGAGAGATTAGAACAAGTTGACAAGTACGTATATCTAGGTAGTCTATTCACTAGCGACGGAAAAATAGATGGGGAGTTAGATAGGCGCATAAATAAGGGTAAACAGGTTATCGGTAGAGTAGGATCCATCCTCACAAATAAAAACATATCAAAAAAAGCTAAAATGGCCATACATAATTCTATATTCGTACCGACTGTACTATACGGTAGCGAGACATGGACCTGTCAAGAAAAGGACAGGAGTAAAATTAACGCGATCGGCATGAAACCTCTGCGCATAATATGCGGGAAAACACTAATGGACAAAGTCCGAAACGAGACAATCCTCAAAGAATGTGGTGCAAAAGAGACAATAGTTGACACATGGGAAAGAAATCAGTTAAGATGGTTCGGACATCTTGAAAGAATGAAAGATGAACGACTGACCAAACAAGTGTATAAAGGTAAAGTAAATGGCAGAATGCCCAGAGGTAGACCGCCAAAAGAATGGTTAGAATCTGTAAATGAGACATTAATCCGTAGAGACAAAAGAAGCCATAGGAACACAAGAGCTTGCATGAAAAAATGCATGGACGTGAAGGAAGCTAGAGTAGTATGCCAGGACAGAAAAGTGTGGCGACAAATAGTTTGTAAACAGAGTGACAGTAGAATGAATGACGCCTGAAACAAAGATCTTGGATACTAATGGGCCCAAGTGGAGAAACATACATAACAATTCTGTGAGGCTCTTCACTTGGGGTGATCGCTAGAGAGATTGATCAGCAACCTGGGTCGGAGCAGTGTTGCGGAGTAAACGTGTCATTTAAATAAATAACACGAGAATTTAGATCAATCTAAAATATATATACCTAACACTTATATACCTATCCACCTCATACCTATATTCCTACCTACCTTATACCTATATACCCATATACACACTACTATTCTCCAACCGAGCAAGTCACGCCTACCCCGAAAGGGAAATGGCTTAATGGTATAATAATAAAAAAAGGAGCGCTCCCTTAGTAGACTTGCAATTTAGGACAATTGAGTAGTTCTAACTAATTTTTCAATCTTAAAAATAATTAGTAACCATATTCTTCTTACTACCAGCCTATCTTCCTCATCTTGCTGAGGTGTGGCGTGAACCAAAAGGAAAGATTGGTATCCTCTGGAATGAAGAGATTCATGGACTCAATGAAAATCGTAATTTAAAAACTAAAATACAATCTAAAACAAATATTAGGGAATTCGACCTTGAACGCCTAATTTTTTCCCTGATTATGAAGTTCTGACTTAAGTTGCTTCAAAGGAGTCGGTTTTTAGAATAATACAAAATGCGGCTACAAGGATGAACTGTTTTATTTATTATTTTCACCACATAATCTAAAGGCATTATACATGTGCATGACTAGAGCCTTTTTTCCAAAAAATGTCATGTTTTTTTTGTTAATTGAAAATATGTTGAATTTTTTGCGCCTCGAAGGGGCAAGGCGCGACTGGGTGTGTACCCATGGTGAACAGAAAACAGGCGCACAGCGTTTCAAATTTCAATTAAAAAAAGAAAGAACAACAAGACCATTTTTTGAAAAAAGGGCTCTAGTTATGTACACGTATAAGCCTTCAGATTATGTGGTAAACATATTACATCAAACAATTCATCCTCGTAGCCGTATTTTGTTTTATTCTAAAAACCGACTCGTTTGAAGCACCTTAATGATTTTTTAACGATCAAATTTATTAATGAGTATATTTTTCTTCTTTCATTAGATCAACCGATGATATTTACACCTAAAGATGGTGATTTAGTTAAGTTGAATGCAAGAATTCTTGCAAAATGGGAAGGAAATGAAGAAACTGGACGATGGGAAGAGGTTCCACATCAGCAGTAGGCAAATGCAATTTTCATCAAATCCACGTGTTTAAATTAACTTTCTCAAAACTGTTGAAATGTAATTCAAAAGTGGTATGATAAATAAACATTATTAGCATGAAAAGGAATTCTTTTTTAATAATCACATTATCAATATTTCACATTTCCCTAAAGAGGATTTATTCGCACACAGCACACTGCACGGAGAAAATGTTTTTAAAAAAATAAGTGAATTTTCAACTTAAAAAGATTAATTTTCTAGCAAAAATGAAGTAGCTACCTTTTTCGTTGAAAAAATTATTTTTTACAAAAAAAAACATATTTTCAACAAAATTTGTTCATTTTTCAACAAAAGAAATAAACTTTCAACTAAAATAATGCATCTTAAAAAAAAAAAAAAAACATTTCACCGATTAGGTGAATTTTCAACGAAGAAGATGAATTTTCTATCAAAAAAGACCAAATTTTCAACTAAAAACATACATTTTAAACAAAGAATAGAATAGTTTAATTTTGAGTTAGAGAAATAAGTTTTTAAACAAATAAAATAAATTTTCAACAAATTAGTTAAATTTTCAACCAAACAAATGAATTTTCAACCGAAAAGATGTAGTGGCTATAAAAAGAAATTTGATGACAAATGGAATATATTTAAATTTTCAGTTAAATTAATTTTTATTTGAAAAAAATTAATTTTCAACTAAAGAAATAAAAATTTCTACAAAAAAGAGTAATGAATATAATTCCTGAAAAAAAACGTTAAATGGGATTTTGAATTTGATTTTAATCTAATTGAAAATTCTTAAATTTCAAAAAGATTAATTTTCTACCAAAAAAAGAATAATTTTTAAGAAAATACATGAATTTTTCATCAAAATTTTTTATTTTTAATGGAATTTTCAACCCAATAGTTAAATCTTCAACCAAAAAAGTTGATTTTCTACAAAAAAAAATAAAAATAAATTTTCAACTAAATGGATGAATTTTCAACTAAAAAACATACATTTTCAACAAAGTATAGAATAGTTTAATTTTTATTTAGAGAAATAAGTTTTTAAGAAAATGAAATGAATTTTCAACCAAAAAGATTAAATTTGTATGAAAAAGAATCTCGATAAGAAATTGAGTTAAATTTTTAGTTTGAAAAATTAATTTTTAATAAAAAAAAACTATTTTTTAACCAAAGAAATCAAATAAAATACATAAATACCCCTAGCTTTGCCCTATATATGAATTTCAAACTTTTGTAAATAATTATAAACAACCATTTCAAATCTTGCAAAGCATTGTAAAAAAACTAAGGTTCCAATCCAAAAACCGGAAACAACTTTGGATTCGTCTCTGAAATATCTAAATGCGCTTCTTTTAAAATCATTTTTTAATCGAGTACATAATTATTTATAGTTCTGTAACTTCAATAAAAAAAATATTAATTGCTCACCATCTGTAGGTATTATTATAATCGAAATAACATGTGAACACCTCTACCCGTGTAGAAATTTTGCTATGGCCCAGACTAGGCCCAGACCAGGCCAAATCTGGCCCAGATCTGGAAAACGGATCTGAGCCCGATCGCTGATGAAACACACGGCCCGATCGGAGCCAGATCTGGCGCCCGATCTGGCCCCGACCAATTTCCCGTTAAGAGCCATTTTTGAAATTTATAATTTCTTATAATTTTGTTTATAATAATAATTCTATAACAAGAAAAATTAATAACGTGAACTGTATTTTTTCTTCAAGTACCAAATATTAACGCAAAAACAAACTCAATACATTTTTTAGTCTTTTTCACTTCGTTATTTACAGTGTCCGCCCCAGCCCTTGGCGGGAATTTCTTGAAAATAATTCTAATTTTGAGTCAAAACGGGTAATTCGCGAAAAGAATTAAAATTCTGGACTAGGACGAGGAATTTTTCAAAAGAATATTAATTCTGAGCTAAAACTGGAAATTTTCGAAAAGAATTACCATTCTGAATTGGGAGAGGATATTTTTTAAAATAATTATAATTTTTATTCAAAACGGGTAATTCGCGAAAAGAATTAAAATTCTGGACTAGAACGGGGAATTTTTCAAAAGAATTCTAATTCTGTGTTGAAACGGAATTTTTAAATTTAAACAAATTCTCAGTTGGAATAGGAAATATTCCAATTTTGATCAATTTTGAGCTGGAATTGGAAATTTTCGAAAAAACTTAAAAGTCTGCATTGGAACAGGGCTCTTTTCAAAAGAAACTTAATTTTTAGTTGAAACGGGTAATTTTCCAAAAAAATTGAAATTCTGGATTGGAACCGGGATTTTCTCAAAAGAAATTTAATTCTGAGTTGAAAGGGTATTTTCGAAAAGTATTGAAATTTCAAGTTTTTGGAAAATTCCAATTAAAACGCTTTAAAATACGTAACCATTTCTTAAAATTTCGAATTGAAAAAAATGTAACTGCGCTTCAAATGTTCGAAATCATCAAAATAACTATTTAATTAATATAAAATATCTGAATTATTGCTATAAAACTGAAACTACAAGATAAGAATGACCTAACTATGACCATTTTTTTTTAAATTATAAATTTAACTCTAAATTTAGCTCTAAAATCGTCGGTAAAATGAAAATAAGAATTAAATAAAATTTTGAGGTTATGTCGGAGAAAACTGAATTTCTGATACTTACAATCCTGAATATTTATGAGTTCATTTTTAGAGTTATAGATGCTATACTTTATCCCTTAATTATATCAACAACTAAACACACTTTGATCTTCTAAAATCCCTGGAACTTGCATTTCGGGTTGCGTTCCACTTTCTTCATCATCTGCATCAATATCTACATAATTTTCAATATATAATCAACAACTTGGGTTAAAATTTATAAAAAAATTTTTATTTATGTAACTTTGATGCAAACTCAAAATATCTCAAAAATATACAATTTATAATAAGTCTTCAAATCAGCCCCATGCCACTTCTCTGTGGAGGCCTGTAGAAAATATTGTCATGAGAGTTGACGGTGGCCGTGTGGCGGCGCCAGCTATGCAGTTGGCCTAGAATTCAATTAATGCAAGGCGAAAGTGTTAAAAAAAAAATTTTGTTAAATAAAAATAATTTTCTGATAGTTCTGGGTAAAAGATAATGATCTTGAAGATTTTTCAAATCTTTTGAGTTACAATCTTATTTAATTCTGATGCTGAAGCGCTTATTTTATTCTTTAGAAGATTATCTGCAAATCTCATTGGTACGTTTTTATTTAAAAAAATTTATTTATGAAAATCTATTATTTACAAAAATAACGATCTTATAATTCCTAAATAAGTTTTTCAATAAAAACGTACCAATGAGATTTGCAGATAATCTGTTAAGGAATAAAATAAGCCCTACAGCATTAGGATTAAATAATAGTTGCAACTTTTACCTAAATTGAGAGAGAAAAACATTAAAACCTAAGAACTATTGTTAAATAAACAACGACAATTGTGAAATATTTATTTTAAAAGTTCACCTCGAATTCTTTTCCAAAACTAGTTATAATTAACAATAAAATATTTTCCTCGATTTTATAACTCATTTTTGACAACGTTTATTTTTTAGCGTGAAATAACTTTAGTTCATGTTCAATTTAAAAACAAGTATAATGAAAATTTTCTTTTCTTCTTAAATCTTAAGCTAAATTTCATTAAAATAGTTACGCCGAAAAGCAAAATCTTAAATGAATTCATTAAAATTAATTAAATTTGTTTACAATGTATATTTTTGGTTCATTTTTTTAAACTTGAAAATTTGAAAATTAGGGTGGCCGTTTCAATCATAGAAAAAAATTCCCGGCTTTTTCCAGGGAAGCAATTAAGCAATTTCAAACTGTTTTACATTTTTTCAAATTATGAATTAATTTTTAAATTTTTTCAGACCTTCTAAGCATCTTTAAAAATGATTCGAATTCTTCCTAAAATTTCGTTTAAATCCTGCAAAATTAAAAATATTTCCTTAAAATCTTCCAGATTCATTTTTGAGAATTTTAGAAATCTTTTTAAATATTCTCTTAAAATTAATTTTTCAAAATAAAAAGTCATTTTTAATTTTCCTAGGAACCTTAAGAAAATGTTTTTTATTCTTTTGAAGCCTTTCACAATTCTTAAAAATCTTCTGAATTTTTTGTTCGAAACCTGCAAAATTCTATATTTTGTTTTAAAGTAGGCCGTGGGCTATTTATACCGAAATTTCGGTACAAATAGCCAAATTTTGTCGGTGTACTTAGACACTTTGTTTGAATTATTTGAAATAATTTCAAATTTTAAATTGAAACTAAATTCAACTTACTTGAATTTTTTCTATAAATAATAATAGGTGTTCAATATTTATTATGCATCAATATTCAGCAATTGTTATTTTTCATAATTAAAAAATTTCAAATTTTAGACTAAAACAATATTTTTAAATTTAATAAAAGTCTTTAAGTATGAATATATTGTTTTGAAATTATTTTACAATTTTAAATAGTTCATAAAGTTTCAATCATACGTTTACATTTGTTTAACTACTGATACTTTGCAATTTAAACAGTTTAATCTTTAATGTTAAAATCTGATGGAAATTCTTAAATTTTGAACTGATTTCGCATCGTCTTGTAAAATAATTATTATTTACTTGTTCATCCTTAATGCACACTTCAATTTTAAAAAGCATTATAATTTATATTCACAGTTGATCAACTAAAAATATTTTTTATCCAAAATTTTCGATTTCAAATGCTCCTAATTTTTAAATTGTTAAGTCATTAAAACTGAGTTTTAAAATTTTTTTAATGAAAAATATACGCTTAAAAATTAAAATCTAAAATAGAAAATTTTTAAGTGAAAGATTTTTGAATTATGGATTGTAAATTGAATGATATCATAATTGAAACAGATAACAATTCAACTAATTACTTCAAAAACTGTTGAAATCAAACTTAAACCGATTTTTTTTTTCTAAATATTTGTAAAATTCCCGGTCAAAAAATAAATTCACTGTCATTTCCCGGGTTTTCCCGCTCACAAAGAATTCCTGGTCCAGTGGTCACCCTGAAAATATATTAAGATATAATTTGTTTATAATCTAAACCATCTAAAGTTCAAAATTTCAACACCGTGGATATTTTGGAGCATCTGTAAATAGATGCAGATTTTTACATCTAAAAACAGTTTTTCTCAGTTTTCTTTCGCTTAGAAGAAGGAAAATGTCGCAAAGATCATTCAAACCCTTAAAAGATTATTTAACACTGTCAGTAAATTACTTTTAATGTCTTATTAAAATCAATGTTATTATTTTGCCATACATTTGCAACGATCACAGGCCAACTGCATAACTGGCGCCACCACACGGTCACCGTCAACACATTGTAAATTTTCAACTCAGAGTTCCAGGGGGCTGCTTCAAATAAATTTCAATTTTGAGGTTAGGTTTCGATTCAATCAATACGATTTAACGATTTACGTATCCCTCGTTGAAATAACGAAAATTGTCTAAAGCAGCTAACGCGCGATGCTTTTGAACTCGTGGTGTACTAGCCCAGATAGCAAGCGTGCGAGGCACGTTACTCGCACTGCATGCGAGGCACGCCATGCGTGCCGAAATGCAGCGTTATTGCTCGCACTTCGTGCAGGCACATATATGCGAGGCATATGAGTCGCATATTGTGATAGGTGAATTTTTGAAAAATAATGATATAAATTAATAATATTGTGAAAATACTACAAATTTCAACCATTTGCCTACCATTAAAAAGATGTAAAATATAAATTTTAATTTTAAAAACATATTTGTATTTTTATTGGACCGACAATTTATAAAATACCAAAAAGAAACAAATTTTTGCAAGTTCGATATTAGACAACTATGTGTTTGTTATTTTTATTATTCAAACAAATTATTTTAAATTTATTTTACCCTGCTTATTCTACATTTACGGATCAGGTTTTAAATAAACAGTTCCAAGTTCCCGCCTGATCACGTGGCAAGAAACATATCCATAAAACATGGCGTTCCTTTCGGTTGCGGTGGTTAGGCTAGGTCATTTATATTGAATGTTGGCAATTTGCAGTCTTCTTCTTCGTGGGCACTTAGTTATTTGTAATTTATTATATGTACGTAAAATTATTTCGGATTGCAAACGGTTTTCGTGTTCTCTGTATACTTTCGAGTGAACGTTTCGCCTGGCAGATATACTGAAGGCAAATAAATACTTTTTTTTTCAAGTGAAAAGAGAGAAATGTTTTTTACTGATTGCTATATGTTTATCGAAATGTGTATAGCAAATTAGACAACATTTTATTTCGAAATTGACATAATCCAGTTAGGGTTACGTGACATTCTGAAAAGCTTCATTAAATAGTGACACATAACCTCAATTTCTGGTGCGGTAAACGAAAGACCGCTGTAGATTGCACTTTTCAAAATAAAAATGAGTAGAAAATATACATTGAACATACTGAAAAGTGTCCCTACTATACATTCTCCCGATTATGATAGAAAAAGCGCAGTTTTTGAAATTATAAAGAGATTGATGAAAAGGTGGATAAAGAATATTTTGCTTTTTCCTATTCCTTCCGCAACGAACATTTTATTTTAAAATGTTTTCACACAACACTTTTTCTGTTCATCCTGTAACATTTTACTCTTTTGGTCTTTATCTGTATAGTTTATTTGTATTTATTTTTCTCGAGTCTTTCTCATTATTCTCATGTCTTCAATTTTTCAATTTAAGAATTGTCACATTTTATGTCATATTTATCCTTTTGTTCGCATTACGTCAAATTAATTAGCGCCTTCTAACGTGAAATACTGTCTAAAATATTAGAGATATAACATTTTCAAAATATTTGAAATTGAAATTCTTAGTTATTAAACAGTTTTAAATTGAGATTCTAAATATTGTTTCAAAGTGGAATATTTAAAATTAAAGGACAAGTTAACTTTGAAATCACCATTGAAATAGACAATTTTAAAGTGTGAAGTCAAATGATTTTCAGAAAATGCACGATTGTTTTTATGAGGCTTGAAACATAAAATATTTTTCGAATGCGTTAATTTAAAAACACTTTTTTTATTTCAATAAAAATTACGTTGAAGATGAATTACATACTTTTTATTCAACAATCTACATTTAAATATATATATATATATATATATATATATATATATATATATACATACATACCGTCCGCAAGAACCCACAATGTGTGCTCGCACTATGCCCACACGACGTGCGACCCGCACGCCGTGCGACGCACCTGTTACGCATATGAGGATGCATCTGCGTCATCGCTTGCGTGCACGCCGTGCGGCAAAATCCGCAAGCGTGCGACGCATGTGCGTCGCACTATGCGCGCATATTGCTATCTGGGAGGCTTTGGAATATTGTTGATTGCATTATACACTAAAACTCCGATAATAAACATGAATTTTATCAAGAATAACACATTTCATTTGGCAAAAAGGCAAGTTTCCTAAATTGGAACTAGGTGGCGTTGCAATATTAAAAACTAAACAATTTGAAACTGAATTGTTTGAAACAGAAAGCCTTGAGTCGTTACAATTTCGGAGAACTGAACTTAAACTTTGAACGTTACAATGTTAATTGTAAATTAAAAAAAAAAATGTTTGCAAGTGAAAATATTGAATATTGATGTGTAAATAACGAATAAGAATGTATTCATTTAGAAAAAATATGAAAGGTTTTAAGATAATACAAATATTGTCTTGAGATTCCTGGGGAAATTTCGAATGATTTTTATTTTGAAAAATTAATTTTAAAAGAATATTTAAGAATATTTAAAAACGGACGCAAATTTTGATGAATAAATAAAAATTGAACAGTTAATTTAAACAGTTAAAATTTTGATGTATAAATAATAATTAAACAATTATTCATTCACAAAGATTTAAAATTAAAATAATTTAACTTCTAATTTAAAAAGTGTAGAGCATTGCAAATAATAGAGTACATTTATAATTAATACAAATTTTGATTAGTTAAAACGATTACTTCAGACAAATAATTTTTTAAGAACAAGAAAAAATCTGCCTCAGCCCGGATTTGAACCGGGAATATGAATATCGCAAAGAGTGGAAATAGACACCTAAATTTTGCTGTTTAAAAATAATCTTTTTATAGACTCTCTTTATAGTCTCTATTCAAACATTTGTTAATTATATTTATAAGATTCGTGATTAATATATTTATATAATTTATAATAAAAATTAGAAGCGAATAAATAACTTTAAAATTATTATTAACCTCCCCCTTGAGAGTGGTTGGGAAGGGGAATTATTGGATGGCCCTCCCCAAAGCCCTTCTCTGGACCCGCGCCTGGTATCTACAAAAAACTTTAAAATAGTCTTTACACTTTATACCTTGTGTCGTTTGTCCAAAAATTAATTTTGTAATTTCAATTTTGTTTTTCACGAATAAAACAAAAACTGCGTGTCCAATCAAAAACTGATTCATGACAAATTTATGGATCTTTTTTGTTTGCTTAATTTTGTTTTACGCATCTTTTTTTGCATCTTGCATATTTTGACCAAAAAATTGAATTTTGTATTTTTCATTATTTTTTGTGCGGTCAAAATTTGAATTTTCGATTTTCCAAGAAAATTTGAAAAGTTGTTATAATAATCTTGTAGGTCTTTCAAAATGCAACGCTTTTGTTTTCTTGACTTTTTTTTAATTAGAAAAACATGACAACGAATTCTCAAGGCAGCTGAGAATGAAATTTTTTGTAAAATGAAGATCAAATATTAAAATAATCATGATAAATAAAATTAGTGCATTATTTTGCAATTCCTGAATAAGCAATCCCAGGCCGAGGTACAGAAATAAATGTGATATACATTCTAAATAATAGTGTTGGACATAATTTAGAAAAGTTCACATTTTAGACAAAATCGAGTGCGAAGCACGAGATACGTGATGAGAATGTATTCGTTAAAGCCGAAGGAGTTTTATCAAAAGAGAATTCACAATCTCCAAATTACAGTTTTTGAGGCTTTGACGTTTAATTTTAGAAGGTTTGTGCTTAAATATTATACAAACCATAAAATGTGAAGGATGACATAAATTGTGACATCAGTTTTAATGAATTTTCTAACAATTATTTGAAATTCGGAATAGTCGTTCTAAGCAGTTGCTCTGCTTTTCATTTTCAATTTTATTTGGTTTATATAATTTTGAAAAAACAGCTTGAAACTATAAAATCCAGCAATATCAACCCTTAAGCCATATAACCATATACTTTCAAAGCTCAATAACCTTGAGATCGATATAACTTATAACCCTAAAACCCATAACCTAAAAATTTAAAACCTCGAAACTTATAAATCTCAAATCCCAATAAACTACAAACCCAAAATGCGGCAAAAAAAAAAAACAAAAACCTCAAAACCCATAAGCTCCATAACACTGACCTCCCATAACACTTAAGGCAAGATTAGAGTTCCAGCCACTTAAGGCAAGATAAGAGTTCTAGCCACTTAAGGCAAGATCTAGTGGTGATCCAGCCACTTAAGGCAAGATCAGTCTGAGTTCCAGCATCTTAAGGCAAAATTAGAGTTCTAGATACTTAAGGCAAGATCTAGTGGTGATCTAGCTACTTGAGGCAAGATCTAGTGGTGATTCAGCCACTCAGGGCGGAATATAGTGGTGATCCACCCACTTAAGGCAAGATCAGTCTGAGTTCCAGCCACTTAAGGCAAGATCAGCCAGTTCCTGCCACTTGAGGCAAGATCTTAACTCTCCAGCCACGTAAGGCAAGATCTATTGTAATTCCAGCCACTTAAGGCAAGTTCTAAGTTCCAGACATTTAAGGCAATATCAGTCTGAGTTCCAGCGACTTAAGGCAAAATTAAAATTCTAGCCACTTAAGGCAAGATCTAGTGGTGATATAGCCACTTGAGGCAAGATCTAGTGGTGATTCAGCCACTCAGGGCGGGATATAGTGGTGATCCAGCTACTTAAGGCAAGAACAGTCTGAGTTCCAGCCACTCGAGGCAAGATCTTAACTCTCCAGCCACGTAAGGCAAGATCTATTGTAATTACAGCCACTTAAGGCCAGTTCTGAGTTCCAGCCACTTAAGGCAAGATCTAGCGGTGATGCTGCCACTTAAGGCAAGATCAGTGTTCTAGCCGATTAAGG
>CAKNYM010051904.1:194779-204779 GCA_932195095.1 Andricus curvator | reverse complement strand
GGAAATATCAGAGTTCTAGCCACTTAAGGCAAGATATAGTGGTGATCCAGACACTGAAGGCAATATCAGTCTCAATTCCAGCCACTTAAGGCAAGATCAGTCTGAGTTCCAGCCACTTAAGGCAAGATCGAGTGGTGATCCAGACACTGAAGGCAAGATCAGTCTCAATTCCAGCCACTTAAGGCAAGATCTAGTGGTGATCCAGCCACTTAAGGCAATATCAGTCTGACTTCCAGCCACTCGAGGTAAGATCAGAGTTATAGCCAATTAAGGAAAGATCAGAGTTCTAGCCACTTAAGGCAAGATCTAGTGGTGATACAGCTACTTAAGGCAAGATCAGTCTGAGTTCCAGCCACTCGAGGTAAGATCAGAGTTCTACTCAATTAGGGAAAGATCAGAGTTCTAGCCACTTAAGGCAAGATCTAGTGGTGATCCAGCCACTTAAGGCAAGATCAGTCAGTTTCTGCAACTTGAGGCAACATCTTAGATCTCCAGCCACGTAAGGAAGATCTATTGTGATTCCAGCCACTTAAGGTATGATTAGAGTTCTAGCCACGTAAAGCAAGATCTAGTGGTGATCCAGCCATTTAAGACAAGATCCATTGATGATCCAGACACTTAATGCAAGATCTGTCCGAGTTCCAGCCACTTAAGGCAAGATTAGAGTTCCAGTCACTTCAGGGAAGATCAGAGTTCTAGCCACGTAAGGCAAGATCTAGTGGTGATACAGCCACTTGAGGCAAGATCTATTGAATATCCAGCCACTTAAGGTAATTGCCTGGAGAGCTAAGATCTTGCCTCAAGTGCCTAAATCACCACTAGATCCTGCCTTAAGTGGCTGGATCACCACTAGATCTTGCCTAATTGGCTGGATCCTCACTATATCTTGCCTGAAGTGGCTAGAACTCTGATCTTACCTTAAGTGGTTGGAACTATAATCTTGCCTTAAGTGTCATGGGACTTTAGGGTTATGAAGCTAATGGGTCTTAAGGTTATGAAGTGATGGACGTATGGAATTATAAAGCTCAAACTCTCCGAGATTGAGGTTGAAAATTTGAGTGCAAGTTTTTTCATTTTTTTTCTGCATTTTGGGTTTGTAGTTTATTGGGATTTGAGATTTATGAGTTTTGTGGTTATAAATTTTGAGGTTATGGGTTTTAGGGTTATAGTTTATATCGATCTTAAGGTTATTAAGCTTTGAAGGTATAGGGTTATATGGCTTAAGGGTCAATATTGTTGGGTTTTTTAGTTTCAAGCTGTTCTTTGAGGTTAAAAAAAAAACGCTGACGTGATGGGTGAAACAGGTTTTGGATTTTGTTTCAGCGACTCAAAAAACATATAATCTACTTGGTCTGGTTTAAGAAACCCTCCACTTATTTTTTATTATCCTGTGTTATTATTTTTTCACCATCATCAAAAACGTACAAATAATCATAATTCACGAAAATTACAACCGATTTAAAAACAGTCCGTGGCTTTATTATACTATATTCAACTAAAAAAATGAGAAAAGAGACTTTACCTAATTCATATTTTGATTTATACTTTGATTTCATTTGAAATAATTAATTTTAAAAGAAGTGAACCTGGTAGTTCAGGTGTTTAAAATATATTTTCCTCGAGAAATTTGTGTTCATAACTGAAATTCAAGACACCCTCATGAGTTTTCGAAGATCTCGTCATTATTAGAAGTAAATCTGGTAGACCAGGTATTCAGAATACATCTTCTTCGAGGAAGGTCCGTTCATAACTGAAATTTTATTCACCTTGACCGTTCTTCCAGGATCACGTCATTCTATGAAGTAAGCCTGGTGGTCCAGGTATTCAAAACACATCATCACCAAGGACGATGTGTACAGAATAGTAGTTTAGGGCACCCTAACCGTTTTTCTAAGGTATCGTCGTTTCAGAAAGTAAACCTGCTAGTCCAGATGTTCAAAATACTTCTTCCCTTAGGAAGTTGCGTTCAAAACTGAAGCAGGAGGCACGTTGGACCCACGATGTTGTCTAAAATTTCAGTTATAAACACAACTTCTTCGAAGATGATGTATTTTAAACACCTGGACAACCGGGTTTAATTTTTAGAATGACAAGACCTTCGGAAACCGATCAAGGTATTTCAAATTTCAGTTACGAACAGCACTTCCCTGAGGAAGATGTATTTTAAATACCTGGACTATTGAGTTTGATCCTTAGAATGACGAGACCTTCAAAAACCCATTAGGTTTTCTGAAAGTTTAGTTGTGAACACAACTTTCTCGAGGATGATGTATTGCAAGCACCTGGACAACCGGGTTTACTTCTTAGAATGAAGAGACCTTTGAAAACCGATCACTGTGTTTTAAATTTCTGTTACGAACACAACTTCCCCGAGGAAGATGTATTTCAAAAACATAATCTACAACACACTTCCTCGAGGAAGATGTATTTTAAACACCTGGACAACCGGCTTCACTTCTCAGAGAGACGAGACCTTCGAAAACCGATCAGAAAACTCTCTAGCGATCACCCCAAGTGAAGAGCCTCACAAGGATGTTATGTGAGGTTCCCCACTCGGGCCACTTATTATCCAAGGTCAATTGTTTTAGGCGCCATTCACTCTACTGACACTCTCCTTATAAACTATTTTTCGCCACGCTTTTCTGTCCTGGCATACTCCTCTAGCTTCCTTCACGTCCATGCATTTTTTCATGCAAGCTCTCCTGTTTCTATGGCTCTTTATGTCTTTTCGGATTAAGGTTTCATTCACACATTCTAACCATTCTTTCCGCGGTCTGCCTCTGGGCATACTGCCATTTACTTTACCTTTATACACTTGTTTCGATAGTCGTTCATCTTTCATTCTTCCAACATGTCCAAACCATCTTAACTGATTTCTTTCCCATGTGTCAACTATTGTCTCTTCTGAACCACATTCTTTGATGATTATTTCGTTTCTCATTTTGTCCATCAGTATTTTCCTGCAAATTGTGCGCAGAGGTTTCATGCCAATCGCGTTAATTTTACTCCTATCCTTTTCTTGACAGGTCCATGTCTCGCTACCGTATAGCACAGTCGGTACAAATATAGAATTATGTATTGCCATTTTAGCCTTTTTTGATATATTTTCACTTCTGAGAATGGACCCTGCTCTACCGATAACTTTCCGACCCTCTTTCATGCGCCTATCTAACTCCCCATCCATCTTCCTGGCTCTAGTAAATAGGCGACCTAGATATGTGTACTTGCCAACTAATTCTAATCTCTCATCATTTGTGACAATGTTGTACATTGTTTTATCACCTTTTCCTTCAAACACTATGATTTTTGTTTTATTTACGTTAATTTTAAGGCCCATGTTCTTCATGCTTGTATTAAGTCTATTCAAAATTCTTTGCAAGTCTTTGATTGATTATACTATAACACCCTTGTCATCTGCGAAAGCTAACCCATGTACCTTAACTGTTTGGAGATCTACACCTTCTTCGTCGAAGAGTGCAGTTCTTAGACACTTATCCATGAATATGATAAATAGCCATGAGGACATAACGCATCCTTGTTGAACGCCTTGCATAATATCGAACCAGTCACTCAGTTTCCCACTTACCCTTACACTCGCTTTGTGACCTGCATATATTGTTCTTATTACTTGCAGGACCTATCCATTGACTTCGTACTCTTTGAGGACTTCCCAAAGTTTACTTCTATCCACCTTGTCAAATGCTTTTTCTAAGTCAACAAACGCACAAAAAACTTTCTTTCCTACTTTTGAACTTTTCTCTGTTATCTGTCTTAAGCTAAATATTTGATCCGTACCTGATCTTCCTGGCATAAATCCACTTTGGACTTCCCATATATTTTCTTCTGTTATTTTCATTACCCTGCGAATAAGTATTTTTGAGTATATTTTACTTACGGTACTTAATAATCTGATACCTCTGTAATTTTTTCAGTTGCTTTTATCTTCCTTTCTTTTGTATATTGGTACGATAATCGCTTTTCTCCACTCGTCTGGAATTTCCCCCATCTAGATACATAAAATAAATTTACCGTCTTTTAAGTTCATAATTATATCTCTAACTTCAGTGACACAGACTTTCTCAATTGGGTTTTCTGATCTATTATGTTCTATGTCGCAGTTCTGTTGACCTATAGCTTCACCTCCTAATAATTCTTTAAAAGCGTCTTTTAAAGCATCTACTATCCCGTCTGTATCATATAGCATTTCACCCTTGCTATTTATCATGCTGACAAACTGTGTACTTTTACACTTTTTCATGTCTTTAAATAATAGTTTTATGGTTCCTTCAAAGTCGTTTTGTATTTTCTTCTTCTTCTTATGTTCCGATTTTATCTTTACTTTCCTTAACTTGTCGTTTAACTTTCCTATTTTTGTGTCTGTAATCATTTTTGAGCCTATTTCTCTCCTCATCGCTAAGACCTGTGATGTTCAACGTTCTTTCGCACGCTTCTTTCTTTCCTTGTCGGGCTGCCCTAATTTCATCATTGCACCATGCATCACCAGAATTTCTTCCTACAACCGCCGTACCACATACTTCAGTCGCAGTTTTAACAATGATATCCCGTAGCATAGTCCATGCGCCCTCTATATATTTATTTCTTATACGCGCTTCCCAAGTTGCATTATCTATGCGTTCTTTTGACTTATTCTGAAACTCTATCCGCACTTCCGATTTTTGTTGATTTTCAATCTTGATTCGCGTTTGTTTCGTTTGTTTCGTTCTCTTTCTTCTCTATCCCCGCCCTAAGTTTATTTTGGAGACTAGAGGGTAATGGTCAGTATTGCATTGAGAGCCCCTCATGACTCTTGTATCATTTACTAGTTCTCTTAGTGTTTCATCCGCAATAACGAAGTCAATTATACTGTGACTATTTCCTTTACGCCAGGTGTACATGTGGATCATTTTATGTCTAAACCAAGTATTTGTAATAAATAGGCCCTATTCTAAGAATAAACTAACTAATCTTTCCCCGTTATAATTTTGTCTTGAATCTCCAAAATTACCTAGCACCCTTTCTGTATCTGTACCCTGACGTTGGACGCCGACCTATCCGTTCATATCCCCTAGCAGAATGATTCTTTCACCATGATCGCAAGAACTTATTGTATCATTTGAAGTGTCCCAGACGGTGTCTTTGACTTCTCTCGGATCACTATCAACTGGGGCGTAGTACGCTATGATATCCTTGAGATGCTGTCTTGCTTTTTCATTCATAATCAAATCGACCCCTTGACTACCATGTGATTCACTATCTACTCCTGACCATATTTCAAAACCGACTTTCAACACTTCATTTTCTATTTTTCTACTTTAGCGACCCTCTTTCTTCGTCTCAGGTACACATAAAATATGTAGTTTCCTCATGTGCATAGTTTCTCGTAGTTCTCTTACCTTAAGATCATTCACACCTCTAGCATTCCAAACACCCAGTCTCCATTCATCGCCTGAAACTCGACCTTTACGTTTACCGTGTGTATGCATTACGTCAATCAAAATTTCAGTCCATTCCGAGGCTACTTTATTGTTTGTATCATTCATGTTCAGATTGTACACCCAACTACCACCTGTATGCGCGAAATTTGTTTTGCGAGTCGAAATCATGTCCAAGTTAAGTAGTGATTCCTCGTATAGTGGAGAGTTCAGTTGTAACGTCAGTCCCACCAAAACTTCTGTTACTGGGGTGGGGGGGGGGCAAGGAATGGAAACCCAGAGAGTCGCAATTGGTTGATGTTTTATGCTGAGAAGGTCAGTATTATTAGATAGAATGGACATAAATACCTTTCTGAGTTTTTCTACATTCTCGATCAAATTACCGACTTGTTTTCAAGCACTGTTACCATCTCTACAAAATTTTGCAGACAGCATGCCCCGTATGTCATGTTTCAAGATTTTATTAATTTTAATACGTTTATAAAAAGAATTTAGGATACCAGAAGTTTAAAGAAATACTTCACCTATTAGAATCTAATATTTTCATGCTTTAAGTATTTCAAAATATGCTGTAAGTACTTAATTTCTGCCAAAGACTTTTCCATTTGTTTTCGTCAAAACTTGTTTTTTTTTCATAATAACTCTTCTGACACGTATTTTAAAACAAAAATTTCATCACATCACTATTTATTGAAACAAAGAAAGTCATTTTATGCACACAAAAAAACAATGGAAATCAACAAACGTGGGCGTTTTTTGTAATTGACACCATACCCCACACGGACACCATACCCCACTCTGCTCTAGTATTCAAGGTACCGATAACTGTCAATATCACTGAATAAATTAAAAGCCTGAAATATTTTACATAAAAGTATTGCATATTTTAACAGAAATTCCAATATAAAATATTGAAATTTTTAATTTGTTGACAGTTTCGTGATTAGCAACACGATTATTATATTGTATGAAATAAAATTAACTGTATATCACTTTGAATGAAATCTGTAACAACTTCGGTGATTGAGAGAGATCCGAATTTCAAAGAATCGCAAATTAAAATTTTTTTTCCATCCAAATTGTTCATAAAAATCATTAATGGTAATTTTTTTAGGGATATGTTGAATCAGGCCCAACAGAGATTTCCTCACAATTCGAGGTTTTGCAACGTATTTCAAGTATTTTTTCAGGTATAACTTTTCATATTCAAACTCTTGTATTAAAAATTGATTATTTTAGTTTAAAATTCATCAGTTTGGTTAGAAATTTAATTTTTTTTTTGTGAAAAATTATTTGTTGCAACTGAAAATTGTAATTTTCAATTTTTCCATGAAAATTCATCTATTCCAGTTAAGGATTTATTATTTTAGTAGAAAATTTATTTTTGGATGTTGAAAACATAAACAAATTGATTGAAAGTTAAACTTTTGGGATGAAAATTATTCTCTTTGGTTTAAAATTCTTCTATTCCACTTCAAGATTCATCATTTTAGTTGAAAAGTCATATTTTTGGTTGAATAATAAACTGCTTTGTAATATTTTTATCATAGGATCTTTTATAAACTGAATAAAATAATATTTCAGATAGAAATTTCTTATTTTATTTATTTATTCAAAAAATAGACTTTTGTACCATAAAATATGATTTTTTAACAAAATAATTGAAATTTTAATAAAGTAATTCGATCTTGAACCTGAAAAGATAAATTTTCATTTCAAAAATGTTTAATAATCGAAAATTCAACTAAAAGAGATGAAATTTCATTTCAAGAAATAAATTTTAAAACTGAGAAGGCAAATTTTCAATAAATAAAGATTTTTCAGTCATGAAAGAAAAAAAAATGTTCACCTCAATTATTGAACCTCCAAGCCAAAACACGAATTTTCTGTACATAAATTGAATTTTCAACCAGACAATATGAATTTTCAGCAAAAAAGTAATTTACAACAAAATACATACATTTCCAGCTAAAGAGATAAACATTCCTTAAAAAAAAAATTCAACAGAGTAGTACAACTTTTACCCAAGCTGCTGAATCTTCTTTTGAAAATCGTCAGTTTTCAACAGAATAGTTAAACTTTCAAACAAAGAGATGAATATTCAACTAAAAATATGAATCTACAACATAGATATAATTTTTCCAAATTAGAGTCGTTCTAAAAGATGTTTAGGACTAGTCCTAAACAAATAAAGAAATATGTGATAAATTTTCGGAGATGTTTTCAAGTTTTCGAATATTTATAATCTATTTAAAACGTCTTAAAGTCTTAAAAAGATTTTGAAATTTTAGGAGATCGTTTGAAGTATTTAAAAACCTTTTTCAATTTTATTTTAAAGTTCATGTTTCAAAATAAAAAAATCATTTAAAATCTTCACACGAATCTTGAGAAAATTCTTTTTTTAATCTTTTCAGACCACCTTCTTTTTTTTTTAAATTAGTCAAATTTTTCCTGCAATTTTTCCAAATTCTGCAAAATGAAAAAAATTACACTCTGTTTAAAAATTTTAGGAAATGATTAAAAATGTTTTGGAAACTTTTTCAATTTTCTCTTAGAATAGAATTTAATCTTCTCAAATCTTTCATAATTATTAAAAAGCTTCTAATTTTTGTTCGAATTCTTCAAAATAAGTTTTTGCCCATAATAATAAATAAATGTTAGGAACAGAATTATTTCCCATTATTAAACAATCATTTACAATTTAAATTTTCTTTCTTATCAATAATGTTTAGAAACATTTAGAAATAAATTTTATGATGTGAACGCTTCCTTTCTTTGGCGCTAAAAGTTAAACTCCAAAAATTAAGTACATGAACGAAGGACCCCCCCCCCTCTGTAACAAATCGTAACAAAATCTATCGACCTCTCCCTCCCCCTTGAGCTCTTACGTAATTTAAGTACAGTCCCTTAGTTGCAAATTCATCTGGCATGAATTTTCAATTGCAGAAGATAATTTCTCAACCAAACATGGGATAGTCTTTATTTTTTAGTAAAAAACATCAGGTTTTAACCACAAAACAAATCATTTTCGACCACAAAAAACATAATTTGTATTTAAATAGCTCCGTATTGTGAAAAACTATAACAGATTTTATTCAAAGTTATATACAGTGTTGACTATTACTCACGAAACTGTAAAAAAATGAAAAATTTCAATATTTTATATTGCGATTGCCGTTAAAATACTTAATACCTTTAGGTAAAATATTTCAGGCTTTTCATTTATTCAAATATAAAATGCGTCTTATCAAAAATTTTATTCTTTTTCATGTATTTAAAAACTTTGAGGAAGAGAAATGTGATCAGGAAAAGATTACACAACAGAAAAATTAATACAAACGTCTACGAAGACAATATTTCATTCAAAATTTGGTGATGAGCAGTAATGAGTCTTCGCGTTCCATTTGACAAAATCCTCTCGCATTTGCATATCACTTGAACAAATAAAAAAACAGAAATAATGAATAGGTCAAATCGAGTTCTGTACTGCAGCCCTTCAACTATGGTCGAGTTGTTGGTGCTGACTATTGGCCTAATACAAGCTGAAACTTTTTCCGCGAATAAGTATTAGAATTCCAATACCTAATTACACTTAATCGAAAGATATCAATTTGTTCCGCAACAAACTGATCCAAGAATGTAACGGTCCTTTGTTCCTTTATGTTGACACAGATTTCCATATCAATTAAATAGGGTTTCAGCAAAAACGATACCTTCAGATTTAGTATCATCATCATAAAAAACGTACTGTATTCAATGTTTAAAAATATTTGTAACTTCACTACAAGTTTACTATACTCTTATATTGTCAATTTTCATTATACAACGCCTTGACAACCTGTTGGCTCAAAAAGGGAGATCATGTGACTTTAGTGTGCACGTGGAGATATGATCTATTCTCGTGTAGAACATTCTCAAGAAAAGTAAATAAGATTTTGACGCAATGCTTCATTCCATCAACACCATTGCACTGCCTAAATGTGAATAATAATTGTTGTCACTAACAAGATAACGGCTAGTATATATATATACAAGTGACACGTTTGCCCGATCTTTTCCGTCGCAGCTTCTTTCTTCGTTAAAAAACATATGTTACTGTAATTCAACATGCAGTTCATCTTCCTGCGTAATTACGTATTCGTGAACAAAGGCTCACTATTTGTTATAAAATCATTTCTTTTAATTTATTCATCATTATCTTTTGAAAATCAATTCATATCCAGACTTATTATTTTACTCAGGTAAGAAAAACTTCTTCTTCAGACTTCTTCTTTTACTTTAAAAGAAAGACTGTCTATTCACATAAGTTGTTACATATGCTATCATAATTCCACGTGTATTTCAACTTACTGCTTAATTATATATTTACTGAAAAAGTCTCTGACGTATTATTATTAAATCATTTGTTATAAATTGTTCATAATCATTTTTTTGAATATCAATTTAAATCTAGACTTCTTCTTTTTCTATGAAAACAAAAATCTTCCTGTTCAGGTTTTTTATTTTTCTTGAAAGGAAAGACTTTTATGCAAAACCGGACGGTTTTCGTACCTTTCTGTGCGCGTTTG
>CAKNYM010051904.1:161429-194379 GCA_932195095.1 Andricus curvator | reverse complement strand
TGAACTCATAATTCATTTTTGGGATTTAGAAAACAAATACAATTCTTCATTTCCCTGGCAAACATTAGGGAACGTCCATTGTGAAATATTGCATATTATTAATATTATTATCAATAATTCTTTTATTTTCAATTGCAAACTTTCAAAATTGAATACTCTTCAATTTTGAAAGATTTGCAATTCATAGTTCTGCAATTTTATAGTTACAATTGATAATTCTTGAATTTTAGAAATTTAGAATCACAAATTATTCAATTTACCAGAATAATATTTCAAAGGTATGTAATTTGGTACATTTCTTTTTTGAATATATCAATTTTAAAGACAGACAATTGGAAAATGTTTAATTTCGAAGATTTGCAAATTAAAACTCTTCAATTTTGAATATTTACAATTTAAAACTCTTTCATTTTGAAAGATGTATAAATAACAATTTCTCAGTTGTGACGATTTGAATGTCAAGGGTTTTCAGTTATGAATCTTCCAAATTGACGAAATTTGGAATGTAAATCATTCAAATGAAAATATTTTTAATGGTAAAACTCAAAACTTGAATAATTTTCCAATTATACATTTTTAAAGTTAAATTTTTAAGATTTACAATGCAAAGTTCTACAATTTTTAAGATTTGGGATTCAAATTATCAAATGTTAACGATATGCAGTTTTTATGTTTTCAATTTTAAAAGATTTGCAATTCACAGTTTTACAATTTCGAAGATTTAAAATGAAGTTGGTTTAATTTTTAAGATTTTTAATTGAATATTCTTCAATATGAAAGGTCTATTATTGGAATTGTTTTGGAATGGTTCAATTTTAAATTATTAAAATTTTAAAGATTTTGAATTTGAAGCTCTTCAATTTTGAAGATTCACAATTGAAAACTCTTCAATTTTGAAAGATGTATAAATAACATTTCCTAAATTGTGGTGACTTTGAAGATCAAAATCAAGGAGCTTTGAATTTTTAATCTTCCAAATGGCTGAAATTTCAAATGTAAATCATCAAAATTTCAGAATTTTTAATTGTAAAACATAATAATTTTCAATTATATATGTTTCAAGTGAGAAATATTACAATTTAAAGATTAGCAATTCAAATTTTTACAATTTTGAAGAGTTACAATAAAAATTCTTGAATTTTAATAATATAGATTCGAAAATTATTCCATCATTAATACTTATAATTCAAAGGAATGTAATTTTTTAAATATTTTCAATAGTTTAATTTTGAAGATTTACAACTGAAAATTCATCATTGTTGTCTCCTAATGAATTCTTAATTCCTACATGTCAATTCTTCAAATGTTCCCCGACTTCCCTAATTTTTCGGGACGACTAGAACCTATTATTATTATCAATAATACTGATTAAGTATCAGCAAAACTCAAAATTATTGACTTAAAATGAAAACAGTTTGAACATAATTGGATTATATTCACAGAGATTTTAACAAACGAATAAAATAGTATAAAATACATTTTTCAATATTTAAGTCTGAAACAAATTACTATTTTTTACACAAATTTAAGTATTAAATAATAAATTTAAAAAAATGTTAAGGTCCAACTAATTATTATGAGACCTTTTTAAGAGAGGTAATTATATCAGGAATACCGTTGTTGGTCTTGAATACAATTTCATAATTGAAAAGATTTACAAAATTTGTTTACCTACTACATTTTTCAACAATATAACTTCTTGTACTTTAATACCGTCATTAATTATAAAAAATACAGACTTTCAATAATAAATTTGCAATATTTATTTCAAAAGTTATTAAAAATTTGAAAAAATCATTTTAATAATCAGATGTATCTTTTCTTCACGATTCCAATGATATAAAGAACTCAGTTTTCGATTTTTCGCAGTTAACGGTGTTTTTCCAAATCACGGAAGAAATGAATTCTAATATACTGTGAATTCCCGTGAATTCTTGTGCAAATTTTGTAAAACTCCGTGAAATCTTCAAAAATCCTTGAAATCGCTTGCAATCTTCAAAAATGGTTACTATTGTTGAAATTCTGTGAAATATTTCAAAATATCATGAGATCTGGTGGAACAACTTTAAAATTAATTGAAATTTAAAAAATTCGTAGGAATCTTTTAGAATCTCCCAAAATCGCTTAAAATATATTAAAATCGTTCAAAAGCCATTAAAATTCCTTGAACTTTTTGAAAATCCTTTCTAATATTAGGAAGTCCGTCAGAATTCCTGAAAAATTTTGGCATACCGGAAAATCTTCTGAATCTTCAAAATGCCTTCAAACTCCATTTAAATTTTAAAAATCCCCTCAAATTCTTCAAAATTCATCAAAATTATTTACTATCTCTTGAAATCATTTGAAATCCGGTGTTTTTTTAATATTTCAAAATCTTTTCAAATTATGGGATTAAAATGTGATGGAGACCAAGAATCTGAAATTCCTTAAAATAATTTGCAACTTCGTCTGCAGTGAAAAGAATTGTTATATTTTTTATACATGGAGTACAAAATTTAGAATCTCACGTAAGAAGAGGATCTCACAAAAATCTGATTATTTCTTACAATAAGGAGGTTTAAAGGGACTTTGCAAAATTGTGAAATTATTCACTGAATTTCAAGGACTTGAATTGATTTTTAGAGAATTCAAGGGATTTCCGTTTATTTTAAAGGATTTTTATGGGATTTTGACGATTTGAAGCGATTGCAAAGATTTGCACAGTTTTTAAGGGGATTTAAGAAATTTACAGGGAGCTCATTCGTTTTCAAAAGATTTCAAGATATTGTGTAGGCTATCCATGGAATTTCAAGGATTTAAAAGAATTTTCACACCATTTAAAAAACGTGAAGGGATTTCAACAATTTTGAAAATAATTGACGGGATTTGAATGGATTGCAAAGAGATCAAGGGGTTTCTCGATTCTATATTCTTTGACAGTATTTTATATGGAATATTACATATTTTTAAAACATAATTAGACAGAGGACACTAACGTAAGATATACTTTGGACCCCCGTCCCACCCCAAAAAGCTTTCCGAAATCAAGGAGCGCTCCCTTAGTAGACTTGCAATTTAATACAATTGAGTATTTCTAACTAATTTTCCAATCTTAAAAATAATTAGTAACCATATTCTTATTACTATCAGCTTATCTTCCTCATCGTGCTGAGGTGTGGCGTGAACCAAGAGGAAAGATTGGTTTCCTCTGGAATGAAGAGATTCATGGACTCAATGTCGCTGGTAATTTAAAACCTGAAATACAATCTAAAACAAATATTCGGGAATTCTGCCTCAAACGCCTCATCTTTTCCCTAATTATGAAGTTTTAACTTAAGGTGCTTCAAACGAGTTGGTTTTTAGAATAATACAAAATGCGGCTACAAGGATGAATTGTTTGATTTAATATTTTCACCACATAATACAAAGGCTTATACATGTCCATGACTAGAGCCCTTCTTTCGAAAAATGGCCTTGTTGTTGTTTTTTTTTGTTAATTGAAAATATGTTGAATTTTTTGCGCCTGGAAACGGGCAACGTGCCATTGGAAGTGTACCCATGGTGAACGGAAAACAGGTGCTCACCATTTCAAATTTCAATTACCAAAACGAAAAAAATAACAAGACCATTTTTGGAAAAAAGGCTCTAGTTATGCACATGTGCCTTCAGATTATGTGGTAAAAATATTACATCAAAAAGTTCATCTTTGTAGCCGTATTTTGTTTTATTCGAAAAACCGACTCGTTTGAAGCACCTTAATGAATTTTTTACGATTAAAATTAATGAGTATATTTTACTTCTTTCATTAGGTCGGCCGGTGATATTTACACCTGAAGATGGTGATTTAGTTAAGTCGGATGGAAGAATTCTTGCAACATGGGTAGGAAATGCAGAAACTGGACGATGGGAAGAGGTTCCACATCAGCAGTAGGCAAATGCAGTTTTCATCAAATCCACGTGTTCAAAATAACTTTCTCAAAACTGTTGAAATGTAATTTAAAAGTGGTATGATAAATAAACATTATGAGCATTAAAATGAATTCTTTTTTAATAATCACATTATTAATTAATATTTCAGATTTCCCTAAGGAGGATTTATTCGCACACAGCACACTGCACAATGACGACCCTGATGTTTCCTATATCTATCTTAACTTTTTAAAAAAATTTCCAAATTCATACTTTGTTTATGAGAGTTGCAGAACTCTAAACATTATCTAACTGTACAAAAGATTAAAAAAAAAAAGAATTTAGAGATTCCCGAGACTGCAAAGTGATAGCGTTTACTTAAATGAAGTCTTTCAGCTCTTAATGAATCAATAATTGAATTAATTGAATTAATTCAGAGTTAAATATTTGTTCAAATAGCCAAATCTATGAGAAATTTAACCATTTTAGGTATATTATCTACAAAAAACTTTAAAATAGTAATATATAGTTTATTATTGTTCCTAAGGTTTAATAAAGATTGTTACGCAAAATTTTGTTGAATAAAATCTTATTGCACCTTGTGTCGTTTCCCCAAGAATTTTTTATTTTCAACATATTTTTATAAGAAGAGTTCATAACAAATTTCCAGATCTTTTTTTGTTGAGGAACTTCTGTCTTTTCACATTTTTTCATACCTTGTGTCGTTTGTCCAAAACTTAATTTTTTAATTTCAATTTTATTTTGTACGAATAAAACAAAAAATACGTGTCCTATCAAAACGTGATTCATGACAAATTTATGGATCTTTTTTGTTTGTCCAATTTTTGTTACGCATATTTTTTTGCATCTTGCATAGTTTGACCGAAAAATTGAATTTATTATTTTTCATTTTTTTTGTGCGGTCAATATTTGAATTTTCGATTTTTCAAGAAAATTTGAAAAGTTGTTATGATAATCTTGTAGGTCCTTCAAAAAGCAATGTTTTTGTTTTCTCGAATTTTTTTCATATCGTGGGTTGTTTGGCTTAAATGTTCATTTTCGTTTGTTTTATTTTTCAATTTTGAAACTGCTATAAATATGATAATTTTGTTTTCATCAAAAAAGCCATAGGGATAAATTGTTCGAATTTCTCAGTACTACGTATATATATATATATATATAGATAAACATAAAAACATATACTACGTGTATAGAATTTTTAAAACCTTAAGAAAGTGCCCTTAAAAATTTTGAAAATGCTCTAACTTTTTGAATTTCTATCAAAAATAGCTGGTTAACGACCTCGATCCTCCTTTTTGGCCACAGAAACTGTGTGCCAAATTAAAATCTAATCCGATTAATCCTTCAAAGGTTATCAAAACGTCGACATTTGAATCCGCAGAACTCATTTTTCACATAAAACCAATGCACTTTCATTCAGATGAGAATATAATAAAAAAATTATATTCTTGGAAAAACGGCAAAAAGGCAAAAAAAAATTAAAAGACAAAAATTGTTCAAACAAAAAAGACCCACAAATTTGTTATAAACATTTAATTTAACAAAATTTTTTGCCTAAATTATATCTAGCAATTTTCTTAGGATCACATTATGCTAAGATGAGTATTTTTCATTTGAATCGTAGAAAATAACTTTGAAAATAAATAAATTAAATTTATGGATAAACGACACAGTTGAAATAAAATGTTTAAGAACAAAATGTTGTTGTTGTATAGGATGCACACTTTTTCTAATTATAAAAAGGTGAAAACGAATTTTCAAGGGCAGCTGAGAATGAAATTTATTTCAAATAAAGAGCAAATATTAAAGTAATAATGATAAATAAAATTAGTGCATTATTTTGCAATTCCTGAATAAGTAATCCCAGGCCGAGGTACAGAAATAAATGAGATATACATTTGAAATAATAGTGCTGAACATAATTTAGAAAAGTTCACATTTTGGACAAAATCGAGTGCGAAGTACGAGATACGTGATGAGAAAGTATTCGTTAAAGCCGAAGGAGATTTAACAAAAGAGAATTCACAATCTCCAAATTAGAGTTTGCGATGCTTTTACGTTTAACACTAGGGGTACCGACGGCCGTTATTTGACGGTTTTCAATTTTCATTTTTTGATTATGTTCGTAATTTTCGGAGTTGATCTTTCGCGCTCCATGGCTTTTATTTATTGTTCCCTTTGAATGTTTGGGTCGATTTTGAGATTTTTCCGTCAATACTTTTTCTAAATATCGTATTGTTCACCTACTTGTACCGCGACCCGTCAATTGACGGCATCGTACGAGTAAGTGACTTCGCTCGGTATTCTCGCTCCCGCTCTCCGTTGTACAGGCGATATACTGCGTAGGGCAGCGCGCTGAACAAGTCGAAACGTGTCTCAAACGGCGAGCAGGTGCTTACAGTAGGGCATCCTTTCGCCATGGCCTCACGTCGGCGTGACTCGACAGAAGCGGCGCATTCCGAAAATGAAGATGATTCTAATCTGTCATCTGAGGATGAATTTTCTGATGAGTACGTGCCAACTCACTCATCAGATGAGTCTTCTGATGGTGATGAAGATAATCCCTCACCTACCCATGAAAACCATCCAACCCCTGCGGTTGAAAATCGCACACAAGATGCTGGTTCTTCTGGTATGTAAAATTGTGTATTCGCTATTTCTGTTCTAAACACGCAGATCTTTTCTGGGAGAATTCAAAAGCGCATGCGTGACTTCTTTTACAGGTATTTCAAAAGAAAGCGGTGAGCAACGGCGCACACGGAGTACTGCTAGCAGCAGAGGTGCATCTGAGAATAATCAAGGTGTGTAGCTTTGTATAAAAAATTTATTTGATTCATCCTGGAAAGTGAAATACACACGCTGTTGCTAGCTACAACCTTGTACTGTGATTGCAGTGCAAGCTGATGGCTGTGGTAGAAGAGGCCGCGGGAAAAGGGGTCGCATACCCAGCAGCCGTTTTGGACGTGCTAGCAATACGCCCGCGCTGCCGCATCCTCCTGGAGTTCCCGTCAGTGGCGATGGTGAAGATGAAGTCCTCATTCCTCCGGAACCGCCCCAACTAGCTGCGCAGCAAACTCCGTACAGTAAAACAATACACTGAGAAGGAGGCAAGAAGGCTGACGCAGGATAATTCTTGGCCGATATCGCTGCAAGAATTGGATGCATTCTTGGCGATTTTGTACGTACGTGGGGCATATGGTACACTCTCTATACGTCTCAGTGCACTGTGGGACAAATCATGGGTTCCACCATTCTTTTCTAGAACCATGGCCCGTAATAGTTTCAAGAAATACAGAGGTATCTTCGGGTTGATGATAAACAGACAAGATCCTTGAGGAAACAAACAGACAAGTTCTGCTTAGCTTCTGAAGTCTGGGATAAATTTATTGAGAATTGTAAAGCCTGCTACAAACCTACTCAGAATATAACTGTGCATGAGCAGCTCTTCCCTTCTAAGTGTCGCTGCCCTTTTACTCAGTTCATGGTCAATAAACCAGACAAATATGGAATCAAGTATTGGGTTGCTACAGATGCTAAAGAAAGATATGTTCTGAATGCATTCCCTTACTTGGGGAAGGATGAATCAAGGCCTGCAGATAAAAGCGTCGAAGATTATGTCACGTTGCGTCTTCAAGAGCCATTCCTAGGCAAAGGACGAAACGTCACTACAGACAATTTCTTTACGTCTGTCTCTTTGGCCAAAACACTGAAGGAAAAAAGTACTAGTCTTGTAGGGACTCTAAACAAAAATAGGAGAGAAGTGCCACCCTCTTTCCAGAAGGCCAAGGTCCTGGTCATCAGCAGCCTACATACAGAGATTACTGTAGATGATATATCTGAAAAGAGAAAACCAGAATAGCGTCGACCAGATGTGTCGCAAATACAGCGTTAGGTCCATGTCACGTCGCTGGCCATTTCACGTCTTCTTCAATATCCTAGACTTAGCCATGATCAATGCCCACACTTTGCACAGACTTGTGTTTGGTTCCGAGATCAGCCGGCGCAAATTCATCCTGCAGGTTGTTGAGGAGTTGGCTAAACCTTACGCATCAAGTAGGCCAAGTAAGTTGAGCGATAATGGACCAGCTGTTCCTCACAATGCTGATGAACCTCGAAAGCAGTGTCAGGTGGGATTCTGCAACAAGAACAGAACAAAATCAACATGTGATGCATGCAACAAATATATGTGTGGAAAATGTGTGAGTAACCGTAAAGTGTGCCAAAGGTGTGAGGAAAATCAATAATAATGACTTACATGTGGTCATAAATTTGATCTTTTTCTTTCCAACATTTTTTGCAGTGTAGCATTTGTTTTCATAATTTCTTATCATATATCCGCTGAAAAGATTCCAATAATAGCGGCGGGCTTTTATACTTACTATTTTTAGTGCTTTGACCTAACTATTTTTTACAGTGTAACATCAGTTGTGGCGATCACGACACTTGTAAGACTTAAAATACACTTGAAGAAATAAAAGTAACAAAAAAAAATCACAATGTATCAATTTATAAAAGCTTCAAATACGAAAAAATAGATAACCGTAAAATGACGGCTCACGGTACCCGAAGGGGGCCGGTCAGTCCTGTACCCCTAGTGTTAATTTTAGAAGGTTTGTGCTTAAATATTATACAAAACATAAAATGTAAATGATTACGTAAATTTTGACATCAGTTATAATCAATTTTCTAACAATAATTTGAAATTCGGAATAGTCGTACTAAGCAGTTGCTCTGCTTTTTATTTTCAATTCTATTTGGTTCATATAATTTTGATTGGAAAGTCTGTCCAGTCGTGAGACGTGGCCATATTTATAGTTATTCCCAGGTCCATGTCTATACATTATTCGAAGGAAACCGGAAAATATGTTGATTACACTGCTCCAGGAAATAATTCAATACATAATGCTCATAATGATGATAAATTTCACCATTATTGCAGATTCATTACATAGGACCATAAAAAATGAGTGGAGGGTTCCTCAAACCAGACCAAGTGGATTATACAAACCCAAAATGCGGCAAAACAGAAACAAAAAAACTTACACGCAAATCTCAAACATCAATCTGAACATTTTAGCTTTATAATTCCATACATTGATTACCTTATAACCTCAAAACCCATAAGCTCCATAACCCTGACGCCCTATAAGACTTAAGGCAAGATTAGCGTTCCAGCCATTTAAGGCAAGATAAGAGTTCTATCCACTTAAGGCGGAGTCTAGTGGTGATCCAGCCACTCAAGGCAAGATCAATCTGAGTTCCAGCTATTCAAGGTAAGATCCGAGTTCTAGCCACTTAAGGCAAGAACTAGTGGTGATCTAACCACTTGAGGCAAGATCTAGTGGTGATCCAACCACTTAAGGCGGAGTCTAGTGGTGATCCAGCCACTTAAGGCTAGATCAGTCTGAGTTCCAGCCACTCAAGGCAAGATCAGTCAGTTCCTGCCACTTCAGGCAAGATTTTAGCTCTCCAGCCACGTAAGGCAAGATCTATTGTAATTCCAGACACTTAAGGCAAGTTCTCAGTTCCAGCCACTTGAGGTAAGATCAGAGTTTTAGGCAATTAAGAAAAGATTGGAATCTAGCTATTTCAGGCAAGATCTAGTGGTGATCCAGCCCCTTAAGGCAAGATCAAGTAGTGATCCAGCCACTTAAGGCAAGATCTAGTGGTGATCTAGCGACTAAAGGCAAGATCAGTCAGTTTCTGCCACTTGTGGCAAGATCTCAGCTTTTCAGCCACGTAAGGAAGATCTATTGTGATTCCAGCCACTTAAGGCAAGAGCTGACTTCTAGCCACTAGAGGTAAGATCAGAGTTCTAGCCGATTGAGGAAATATCAGAGTTCTAGCCACCTAAGGCAAGATCTAGTAGTGTTCCAGTCACTTAAGGCAAGATAAGAGTTCCAGTCATTTCAGGGAAGATCAGAGTTCTAGCCACTTGAGGCAAGATGTGTTTTAAATTTCTGTTACGAACACAACTTCCCTGAAGAAGATGTATTTTAAACACGTGGACTACCGAGTATACTTCTTAGAACTACGAGACCTTTGAAAACCGCTCAGCCTGTTTTAAATTTCTGTTACGAATACAACTTCCCCGAGGAAGATGTATTTTAAACACCTGGACAACTGGGCCTAATTCTCAGAATGACAAGACCTTCGAAAACCGATCAAGGTGTTTTGAATTACTGTTACGAACACAACTTCCCGGAGGAAGATGTACTTCAAACACCTAGACTACTGACTTTACTTCTTATAATGAAACGAAAAAAATTACTCGAAACATGATGTACCATGTCTCGCTACCGTACAGCACAGTCGGTACAAATATAGAATTACTTATTGCCATTTTTGCCTTTTTTGATATATTTTTACTTCTGAGAATGGACCCTGTTATACCGATAACTTTCCGACCCTCGTCTATGCGCCTATCTATCTCCCCATCCAACTTCTCGTCAGTAGTAAATAGGCGACCTAGGTAAATGTACTTATCAACTTGTTATAATCTCTCATCATTTAAGACAATGTTGTACATTGTTTTATCACCTTTTCCTTTAAACACTATGATTTTTGTTTTATTCCCATTAATTCCGAGGTCCATGTTCTTCATGCTTGTATTTAGGTTGCTCAACATTCTTTGCAAGTCTTCGATTGATTCTGCTATAACAACCTTGTCATCTGCGGAAGCTAACCCATGTACTCTCAATATCTCGAGCTCTACAACTTCTTCGTCGCAGAGGGCCATTCTTAGACACTTGTCCATAAACATGATAAATAGCCATGAAGACATAACGCATCCTTGTTTAACGCTTTGCATAATATCGAACCAGTCACACAGTTTCCCATTCACCTTTACACTGGCTTTGTTACCTGCATATATTGTTTTTATTGCTTGCAGGAGCCATCCATTGACTCCGTACTCTTTGAGGACTTCCCAAAGTTTACTTCTATCCACCTTGTCAAATGCTTGTTCTCAGTCAAAAAATGCACAGAAAACTTTTTTTTCTACTTTTAAACTTTTTTCTGTTATCTGTCTTAAGCTAAATATTTGATCCGTACATGATCTTCCTGGCATAAATCCACTTTGGACTTCCCATATATTTTCTTCTGTTATTTTCATTACCCTGCGGATAAGTATTTCTGAGTATATTTTACTTGCGGTACTTAATACGATGATACCTCTGTCGTCTACTATCCCGTCTGTATCATATAGAATTTCACCTTTGCTGTTTCTCATGCTGACAAACTATGTACTTTTACTTCCCTCCATGTCTTTAAATAATAGTTTTATGGTTCCTTCAAAGTCGTTTTGTATTTTCTTCTCTTTTCATGTTCTGATTTTATCATTACTTTTCTTAACTAGTCGTTTAACTTTCCTATTGTTGTGTCTGTAATCATTTTTGAGCCTATTTCTCTCCTCATCGCTAAGACCTGTGATGTTCAACGTTCTTTCGTACGCTTCTTTCTCTTCTTGTCGGGCTGCCTTAATTTCATCATTCCACCATGCATCACCAGACTTTCTTTCTACAACCGCCGTACCACATACTTCAGTCGCAATTTTAACAATGATATCCCGTAGCATAGTCCATGCGCCCTCTATATCTTTATTGCTTATAAGCGCTTCCCAAGTTGCATTATCTATGCGTTTCGTTTGTTTGGTTCTCTCTCTTCTCCATCCCGGCCCTAAGTTTATTTTGGAGACTAGAGGGTAATGGTCAGTATTGCATTGAGAGCCCCTCATGACTCTTGTATCATTTACTAGTTCTCTTAGTGTTTCATCCGCAATAACGAAGTCAATTATACTGTGACTATTTCCTTTACGCCAGGTGTACATGTGGATCATTTTATGTCTAAACCAAGTATTTGTAATAAATAGGCCCTATTCTAAGAATAAACTAACTAATCTTTCCCCGTTATAATTTTGTCTTGAATCCCCAAAATTACCTAGCACCCTTTCTGTATCTGTACCCTGACGTTGGACGCCGACCCATCCGTTCATATCCCCTAGCAGAATGATTCTTTCACCATGATCGCAAGTACTTATTGTATCATTTAAAGTGTCCCAGAGGGCGTCTTTGAATTCTCTCGGATCACTATCAACTGGGGCGTAGCACGCTATGATAAATAAATAATACATCTTCTTCGAGGAACGTCCGTTCATAGCTGAAATGTTATTCACCTTGACCGTTCTTCCAGGGTCACGTCGTGTTAGACATCATCACCAAGGACGATGTTTTCAGAACAGTAGTTTAAGGCACCCTAACCGTTTTTCTAAGGTATCGTCGTTTCAGGAAGGTCAGTATTATTAGACAGAATAGACATAAATAAATTTCTGAGTTTTTCTACATTCTCGATCAAATTACCGACCTGCTATCAAGCACTGTTACCATCTTCACAAAATTTTTCAGACAGCATGCCCCGTATGTCATGTTTCAAGATTTTATTAATTTTAATACATTTAGAACGTTTATGAACAAAATGTATGATACCAGAAGTTTAAAGAAATACTTCACCTATTAGAATCTAATATTTTCATGCTTTAAGTATTTCAAAATATGCTGTAAGTACTTAATTTCTGCCAAAGACTTTTCCATCTGTTTTCGGCAAAACTGATTTTTTTCATAATAACTCTTCTGACACGTATTTTAAAACAAAAATTTCATCACATCACTGTTTATTGAAACAAAGAAAGTCATTTTATGCAAAAAAAAAAAAAATGGAAATCAACAAACGTGGGCGTTTTTTGTAATTGACACCATGCCCCACGCGGACACCATACCCAACTCTCCCATAGTATTCAGGGTACCTATAACTGTCAATATCACTGAATAAATTAAAAGCCTGAAATATTTTACATAAAAGTATTGAATATTTTAACAGAAATTACAATATAAAATATTGAAATTTTTAATTTGTTGACAGTTTCGTGATTAGCAACACGATTATTATATTGTATGAAATAAAATAAACTGTATATCACTTTGAATGAAATCTGTAACAACTTTGGTGATTGAGAGAGATCTGAATTTCAAAGAATCAGGCCCAACAGAGATTTCCTCACAATTCCAGGTTCTGCAACGTATTTCAAGTATTTTTTCAGGTATAATTTTTCATATTCAAACTCTTGTATTAAAAATTGATTATTTTAGTTTAAAATTCATCAGTTTGGTTGGAAATTTAATGTTTTCCTTGGTGAAAAATTATTTGTTGCAACTGACAATTGCATTTTTCAATTTTTGCTTAAAAATTCATCTATTACAGTTAAGGATTCATTATTTTAGTGGAAAATTTTTTTTTTGATGTTGAAAACATAAACAACTTGGTTGAAAAGTTGAACTCTTGTAATAAAAATTAATCTTTTTGGTTTAAAATTCTTCTATTTCAGTTCAAGATGTATTTTGTATTTAAGGTAATACATGCTTGTAATATTTTTATTATATGATCTTTTATAAACTGAATAAAAGAATATTTTAGATAAAAGTTTTTTATTTTATTTGTTTATTTAAAAATAGACGTTTCTACCATAGAACATGATTTTTTAACAAAATGATTAAATTTTCAACAAAATAATTTAATTTTTAATAAAGTAATTGGAGTTTGAACATAAAAAGATAAATTTTCATTTCAAAAAAGTTTAATAGTTGAAAATTCAACCAAAAAAGATGCAATTTCATTTTAAGAAATAAATTTTAAAACTAAGAATACAAATTTTCAGTAAATAAAGATTTTTCAGTCATGAAAGAAAAAAAATGAGAGACAATATGAATTTTCAGCAAAAAAGTAATTTTCAACCAAATAAAATCTTCAATTAAAAATGGTCAGTTTTCAACAGAATAGTTAAACTATCAACCAAAGATATGAATATTAAACTAAAAATATGAATCTACAACACAGAAATGATTTCTTCAAATTAGAGTCTTTTTAAAAGATGTTTAGGACTAGTCGTAAACAAATAAAGAAATATTTGATAAATTTTCGGAAATGTTTCCAAGTTTTTGAATATTTCTAATCTATTTAAAACGTCTCAAATTCCTAGAAATATTTTTAACTGACTCGAATTTTTCTTAAAATTTTGAAAAATCATTCAAAACGTAAAAAAATTGTCTTATAATCTTCTTAATTTTCCCCGGAATTTTAAAATTCTTTTCGAATCTCTTCAATTCTTCTAAATATTTCTTGAATTCATTCGATTTTTCTTTATCTTTTAGGCTTACCAAATCTTTCAGATTCTTCTTTGATAATTTTATCAATCTTTTAAAATGTTTTGAAATCTTTTCACATAATCTATTAAAATTAATTTTTCGGAATGAAAAATCATTTTGATTTTTTCTAAGAACCTAAATTTGTTTTCATTTTCATGAAAACTTACATAATTCTTTTAAATTTTTTACAATTTTTAATTTTTTCAATCGTTTAAAAACTTCTTAATATCTTTTAAACTTACTCAAATTTTTTCTAAAATCATGTAATATGGCGAAATTGAAAACTTTTGCTTCAAGTTCTTTTACACACTGCTTAAAAATTTTAGGAAATGATTAAAAATGTTTTGTAATCTTTTTCAATTTTCTCTTAGAATAGAATTTAATCTTCTCAAATCTTCCATAATTATTAAAAAGCTTCTCATTTTTGTTCGAATTCTTCAAAATAAGTTTTTGCGCATAATTTGATTTTTCTTATCTCTTTGAAAATGTAAAACAGTTCAGAAATTATAGTGTGATGAAGAAATGTTAGGAAGAGAATTATTTCCCATCATTAAACAATCATTTACAATTTCAATTTTCTTTCTCATCAATAATGTTTAGAAACATTTAGAAATAAATTTTATGATGTGAACCCTTCCTTTCTTTGGCGCTAAATGTCAAATTCCAAAAAAATTCCCCCTTGAGCTGTTACGTAATTTAGTACAGTCCCTTAGTTGCAGATTCATCTAGCATGAATTTTCAATCGCAGAAGGTAATTTCTCAACCAAACATGGGATAGTCTTTATTTTTTAGTAAAAAACATTAGGTTTTAACCACAAAACAAATCATTTTCGACCACAAAAAACATAATTTGTATTTAAATGGCTTCGTATTGTAAAAAAATATTACAGATTTTATTCAAAGTTATATGCAGTGTTGACTATTAGTCAAGAAACTGTAAACAAATAAAAAGGTACCCTGACTAGTATCCCTTCTTTATACATCAGGGCAACAAAAAAATGCGTCTTATAAAAAATTTTATTCTTTTTCACGTATTTGAAAAGTTTCAGGAAGAGAAATGTGATCAGGAAAAGATTACACTGCAGAAAAAGTAATACAAATGTGTACGAAGACAATATTTCATTAAAAATTTGTTGATAAGCAGTAAAGTGTCTTCGCGTTCCATTTGAGAAAATCCTCCGGCATTTGCATGTCACTTGAACAAATAAAAGAATAGAAATAAGTGACTATACCTTTTTCCATTCATAGCGATAATTAAGCCCTGAAAAAACAATGAATAGGTAAAATCGAGTTGCACATTGCAGAGGTATGAGATTAGGCAATAAAAAAGGAGAAAATTGTAGATAAGTACAGTCAGTACCTAGCTTTGAATTACCAATACTTTTATTACTATATTAAAAACGAGACTTTGGACGGATCATTTTAAAACGTGCATATGATTTTTTATGAATCTTCAATGCAAAAAACCTATTTTCGATCAGAATGTGGGTTATCTAGTTATGTACTGCAACCCTTCAACAATGGTCCAGTTGTTGGTGCTGACTATTGGCCTAATACAAGCTGAAACTTTTTCCGCGAATAAGTATTAGAATTCCAATACTTTATTACACTTAATCGAAAGATGTCAATTTGTTCCGCAACAAACAGATCCAAGAATGTAACGGTCTTTTGTTCCTTTATATTGACACAAATTTCCATATCAATTGAATAGGGTTTCAGCAAAAACGATACCTTCAGATTTAGTATCATCATCATAAAAAACGTACTGCATTCAATATTTAAAAAATATTTGTAATTTAACTACAAGTTTACTATACTTTTTTACTGTAAATTTTCATTGTACAACGCCTTGACAACCTGTTGGCTCAAAAAGGGAGATCATGTGACTTCAGTGTGTACGTGGAGATATGATCTATTCTCGTTTAGAACATTCTCAAGAAAAGTAAATAAGATTTTGACGCAATGCTTCATTCCATCAACACCGTTGTACTGCCTGCATGTGAAGAATAATTGTTGTCAATAACAAGATAACGGCTAGTATATATATACAAGTGACACGTGTGTCAGATCTTTTCCGTCCCAGCTTCTTTCTTCGTTAAAAAACAAGTTTTCCTTCTGTAGAGAAATGAGGAATATTATTTCTACCCTGCTCTTTACATTGATAATATTTCTTAATTATGCTGGTAAGTAGATTTCAATGTAATCTAAAATCAATCATATCCAAGAATATCTTACATCCCGATGTCGACTATATTCAAAAATTGTTTTTTTAAAGCATGTACTCTGAATCTGTTGAAACATATGTTACTGTAATTCAACATGCAGTTCATCTTGCTGCGTAATTACGTATTCCTGAACAAAGGCTCACTATTTGTTATAAAATCATTTGTTATAATTTATTCATCATTATCTTTTGAAAATCAATTCATATCCAGACTTATTCTTTTACCCAGGAAATAAAAACTTCTTCAGACTTCTTCTTTTTCTTTAAAAGAAAGACTGTGTATTCACATAAGTTGAAACATATGCTATCATAATTCCACGTGTATTTCACTTTGCTGCTTAGTTATATATTTACTGAAAAAGTCTCTTACGAATTATTATTAAATCATTTGTTATAAATTATGCATAATCATTTTTTTGAATATCAATTAAAATCTAGACTTCTTCTTTTTCTATGAAAACAAAATCTTCTTGTTCAGGTTTTTTATTTTTCTTGAAAGGAAAGACTTTTTCTTTAAATCAGTTCAAACATATGTTATTATAATTTCACGTGTACTCTATCTTGCTGCGTAATTGCGTATTTACTGAAAAATTGTGTCTTACTATTTGTTAGAGAACATTAGCCCTGAAAATTAAAATCTTGAATTTGCCAATAGCCGAGACATCTCTAAATGGTCAAACCACGACCCGGGTGCACCGGAACGCGCACCAGGTCGTTCAAGACGTCATTTACAAAAACTTTTTTTAAATTTAAATTGTTCCAACACCCAAAATAACACCCAATGGTCAGTCGACGATCCGGGTGCACCAGTTCACGCACCAGGTAATTTAGCACGTATTCTACGAGAACTTTCTTAACATTTAAATTTTGCCATCATCCAAAATAACTAATAGTGCTCAGTCGACGATCCGGGTGAACCGGATCGCACACCAGATAGTTTAGCACGTACCCTACGAAAACTTTTCTGGAAATTCAAATTGTGCCAACATCCAAAATAACTAACAGTGGTGAGTCGACGATCCATTTGCACCGGTTCGCGCACCACGTAGTTTAGCACGTACTTTACGCGAACTTTTTAACAATCTAAATTTTGCCAATATCCAAAGTAAGCAGCAATGGTCGGTCGACGATCCGGGTGCAACGGATCGCACACCAGGTAGTTTAGCACATACTCTACGAGAAATTTTTAACAATTTAAATTGTGCCAATATCCAAAATAACTACCAATGGTCAGTCGTCGATCCGAGTACACCAGTGCACGCACCAGGTAGATTAGCACGTACTCTACGCGGACTTTTTTGAAATTCAAATTGTGCCAACATCCAAAATAACTAACAGTGGTGAGTCGACGATCCGGGTGCAAGGGTCGCGCACCACATAGTTTAGCACGTACTTTACGAGAACTTTTTAACAATCTAAATTGTGCCAACATCCAAAATAACTAACAGTGGTGAGTTGACGATCCGGGTGCACCAGTTCACGCACCAGGTAGTTTAGCACGTATTCTACGATAACTTTTTGAAATTTAAATTGTATCAATATCCAAAATAACTGACAGTGGTCAGTCGACGATCCGGGTGCACCGGATTGCACACCAGGTAGTTTAGCACATACTACACGAGAACTTTTTAGAAATTCAAATAGTGCCAACATCCAAAATAATGAACAGTGGTCAGTCGACATTTCAGGTGCACCGGATCGCAAACCAGATAGTTTAGCACGTACCTCACGAGAACTTTTTTAAAATTTAAATTGTGCCAATGTCCAAAATAACTAACAGTGCTCAGTCGACGATCCGGGTGCACCGGATCGCACGCCAGGTAGTTTAGCACGTACTCTGCAAGAACTTTTTTGAAATTTAAATTGGGCCAACATTCACAATAACTAACAGTGGTCATTCGACAATCCGCGTGCACCAAGTCGCGCAGCAGGTAGTTAAGCATTTACCCTACGAGAACTTTTTTAAAATTTAAATTGTGCCAATATCCAAAATAACTAACAGTGGTCAGTCGACGATCCGGGTGCACCGGGTAGCACACCGGGTGGTTTAGCACGTACTCTAAAAGAATTTTTTAAAAATTTAAATTGTGCCAATATCGAAAATAACTAACAGTGGTCAGTCGACGACCCGGGTGCACCGGGTCGCGCACAGGGTGGCTTAGCACGTACTCTACAGTAACTTTTTTGAAATTTAAATTGTGCCATCATCCAAAATAACTAACAGTGCTCAGTCGACGATCCAGGTGCACTGGATCGCACGCCAGGTAGTTTAGCACGTACCCTACGAGAATGGTTACTAATTTCAATTGTGCCAATATCCAAAATAACTAACAGTGGTCAGTCGACGATCCAGGTGCACCGGGTCGGGCACCAGGTATTTGAACACGTACTCTACAAGAACTTCTTTAAAATTTAAATTGTGCCAACATCAAAAATAACTGAAAGTGGTAAGTCCATGGTCCGGGTGCATCGAGTCGCGCACCAGGTACTTTAGTACGTACTCTACGAGATATTTATAAGATTTAAATTGTGACAACATCCAAAAAGCTAAAAGTGGTGAGTCGACGGTCCGGGTTCACCGAGTCGCGCACCAGGTAGTTTAGCACGTACTACACGAGAATTTTTGCAAAATTTAAATTGCGTCAACATCCAAAATAATTATAATTGGTGAGGGGACGATCCAAGTGAACCGTAGACTACGTGCTAAACTACCTGGTGCGCGATCCGGTGCTCTCGGATCGTCGACTGACCATTGTTAGTTATTTTGGATGTTGGAACAATTTGAATCTCAAAAAAGTTTTCGTAGAGTACGTGCTAAAGTACCTGGTGCGCAACCCGGTGCACCCGAATCGTCGACTTACCATTGTGAGTTATTTTGGATGTTGGGACAATTTGAATCTGGAAAAAGTTCTTGTAGAGTACGTACTAAAATACCTGGTGTGCGACCCGGTGCACCCGGATCGTCGACTCACCACTGTCAGTTATTTTGGATAATGGCCTAATTTAAATTTTAAAATAGGTCTCGTAGAGTACGTGCTAAACTATATAGTGCGCGATCCGATGCTCCCGGATCGTCGACTCACCACTTTTACACTGTTAGAAAAATCTCTACTAAATTTAGTCTACATGTAATGGAAGCAACAATGCATAACATGAAATTAAATTTAGTATAAAAGCGTACAGTAAATTTAGTATATTCATACTGAATTTAGTATACACGTATATGAAATTTAGTATACGCGTGTACTAAATTCAGTATAAATATACTAAATTTACTGTACGCTGGTATACAAAACTTAATTTCATGTTGTGCATTTTTGCTTCCATTACATGTATACTAAATTTAGTAGAGATTTTTCTAACAGTGTAGTTATGTTAGCTGTTGGCACAATTTAAATGTTGGAAAAGTTCTCGTAGATGAAGTCTTGAACGACCTGGTGCACGTACCGGTGCACCCGGGTAGTGAACTTACCATGTAGAGATGTGTCGGTTATTGGCATTTTCATCGCGGTCTAATGGTCTCTAACACTTGGATGTTCTTGAGAATATTCATTTGTGTTTAGCGTATCCTAAGCGTGGGAGACGGGCAAGAGCAAGGCTTTAGCTATGCTACCATTGAGCCGTGACTCATGATTTAGGGAGAAATTTCCAAGTTTATTGCCATGCTTGAGCCATGCAAACGTTTTTCACGCGGGAAATTATTCATCATCATTTTTTATAAAATTAATTGAAATTCAGACTTCTTTTATTTCTTTAAAACGAAAAACTTCTTCTTCAGGCTTTTTCTTTTTTTTTTTAAGGAAAGACTGTTTATTTGAATCAGTTGAAAAATATGTTATTATTATTTCGTGTCTATTTGTATCTTCCTATTTGTTATAAATCTTCGTTATGATAATTTATTCATCACCATTTTTATAGAATCAATTGAAATCCAGACTTTATCTTTGGAACGAAAAACTTCTTCTTTAGAGTTTTTATTTTTTTTTTAAAGGAAAGACTTTTTCTTCAAATCAGTTGAAACATATGTTATTATAATTTCACGCGTATTCCGTCTTGCCGCGTTATTACATATTTACCAAGAACGTGTGTCTTACTATTTGTTATAATATCATTCTTCATAAAATCATTTGTTATAAATTATTCTTCATCATTTTTTAAGTATCAATTTAAATCCAGACTTCTTCTCATTCTTTTAAAATTAAAATTTCTTTAGACTTCTTCTTTTTCTTTGAGAAGAAAACTTTTTCTTCGAATTAATTGAAACATATATTATAATAAATCCACGTGCATTTCATTTCGCTCCGTGCCTTACTGTTTGTTATAAAATCATTCATTATAATTCATTCATAATCATTTTTTATAAAATCTATTTATATCCAGACTTCTTCTTATTTGAAACGAAGCACATCTTCACGCTTTCTATTTTTCTTTGAAGGAAAGATTTTTTCTCTAATTCAGTTGAAACATACGTTATTATAATTCCACTTATATTCCATATTGCTGTGTAATGACGTATTTACCGAAAAAGTGTCTTACTACTTTTTACATATTTATTTACTATAATTTATTCATCATCATTTTTAATAAAATTAATTCAATCCAGACCTTTTCCTCGAAACGAAAAACTTCTTCAGACTATTTATTCTTCTTTGAAGGAAAGACTGTTTCTTCAAATCAGTTAAAACATATGTTATTAGGATTTTACGTGTATTCCGTCTTGCTGTGTAAATACAGTGCAAAATATGAATTTTTCTGAAATCGTTTGTAATAAATTATTTTTCATCGTTTTTTATAGAATCAATTTAAATACAGATTTATATTTTTCTGACAAGAAAATCTTCTTCCTCTTATTTATCTCTAAAAAAAAGAATTTTTCTTTAAATCAGTTGAAACACATGCTATTATAATTCCACATTTATTTTATCTTGCTGCGTATTTATGTATTGACAGAAGATGTGTCTTACTAATTGTTATAAAATCATTATTTATGAATTATTGATCATCATTTTCCATAAAATCAATTCAAATACACAACCTGGTCATAATAAAAAGATATGTTAACACAAATGTTTTCTGATTAAAGAACTTTGGGCAACGCACGATCCAGACCACCAACTGCCCCCGCTAGGGCCAAATCGATTTGCGAGATATGGCAGAGGTCATACGTTTTTTGATAATGGAAAGCTGGTCGGAACAATAACTCGCGACGGCTTTTTGATGCTGCAAGATTACCGACCGCAACCACTGGTGCAGTCGAAGGGTAAAATGAAGCACATTTTATTTTTAAATTTCAGGACTTGCTATTGCTTTCTTTGAATGACCCCCCCCCCAATGAAATCCCCCCCCTCCTGTAAAACCTTATCTAAATCCGCCCTTGGTTTCAAGTTATTAGTCAATATAATTTTTTTGAACTCATAATTCATTTTTGGGATTTAGAAAACAAATACAATTCTTTATTTCTCTGGCAATCATTCGGGAACGTCCATTGTGGAATATTGCATATTATTAATATTATTATTAATAATTCTTTTATTTTCAATTGTAAACTTTCAAAATTAAATACTCTTCAATTTTGAAAGATTTTCAATTCACAGTTCTGCAATTTTAGAGTTACAATTGACAATTCTTGAATGTAAGAAATTTAAAATCACAAATTATTCAATTTACCAGAATAATATTTCAAAGGTATGTAATTTGGTACACTTTTTTTTTTTGAATATATCAATTTTAAAGACAGACAATGGAAAAATGTTTAATTTCGAAGATTTGCAAGTTAAAACTCTTCAATTTTGAAGATTTACAATTTAAAACTCTTTCATTTTGAAAGATGTATAAATGACAATTTCTGAGTTGTGACGTTTTTGAAGTCAAGGGTTTTCACTTATGAATCTTCCAAATTGATGAAATTTGAAATTTAAATCATTCAAATGAAAATATTTTTAATGGTAAAACTCAAAATTTGAATAATTTTTGAATTATAAATTTTTAAAGTTAAATTTGTCAGATTTACAATGCAAAGTTCTACAATTTTTAAGACTTTGGATTCAAATTATTAAATGTTTACGATATGCAGTTTTTATGTTTTCAATTTTAAAAGATTTGCGATTCACAGTTTTAGAATTTCGAAGATTTAAAATGAAGTTGGTTTAATTTTTAAGATTTTTAATTGAATATTCTTCAATATGAAATGTCTATTATTGTAATTGTTTTGGAATGATTCGATTTTAGAATATTAAAATTGATATTTATTTAATTTTCAAGATTTATATTTTAGAGGTATGTAATTTTGAATATTTCTTAAAATATTTATTTCAATTTTTAATATTTCCAATGGAAAGTTCTTGAATTTTAAAGATTTTGAATTTGAAGCTCTTCAATTTTGAAGATTCAAAATTGAAAACTCTTCAATTTTGAAAGATGTATAAATAACGTTTCCTAAATTGTGGTGACTTTGAAGATCAAAATTCAGGAGTTTTTGAATTTTTAATTTTCCAAATGGCTGAAATTTCAAATGCAAATCATCAAAATTGCAGAATTTGTAATTGTAAAACATAATAATTTTCAGTTTTAAATGTTTCAAATGATAAATCTTAAATTTTAAAGATCAGCAATTCAAATGTTTACAATTTTGAAGAGTTACAATAAAAATTCTTGAATTTTAATAATATAGATTCGAAAATTATTCCATCATTAATACTTATAATTCAAAGGAATGTAATTTTTTAAATATTTTCAATATTTTAATTTTTAAGATTTACAACTATTATTATTATCAATAATACTGATTAAGTATCAGCAAAACTCAAAATTATAGACTTAAAATGAAAACAGTTTGAACCTAATTGGATTATATTCACAGAGATTTCAACAAACGAATAAAATATTATAAAATACATTTTTCAATATTTAAGTCTCAAACAAATTACTATTTTTTACACAAATTTAAGTATTAAATAATAAATTTAAAAAAATGTTAAGGTCCAACTAATTATTATGAGACCTTTTTAACAGAGGTAATTAGATCAGGAATACCGTTGTTGGTCATGAATACAATTTCATAATTGAAAAGATTTACAAAATTTTTGTACCTACTACATTTTTCAACAATATAACTTCTTGTACTTTAATACTGTCATTAATTATAAAAAATACAGACTTTCAATAATAAATTTGCAATATTTATTTCAAAAGTTATTAACAATTTGAAAAAATCATTTTAATAATCAGATGTATCTTTTCTTCACGATTCCAATGATGTAAAAAACTCAGTTTTCGATTTTTTGCACTTAACGCTGTTTTTTCAAATCACGGAAGAAATGGATTCTAATATATTGTGAATTCCGTGAATTCTTTTGCAAATTTTGTAAGACTCCGTGAAATCTTCAAAAAGCCTTGAAATCGCTTTAAATCTTCAAAAATGGTTGCAATTCTTGAAATTCTGTGAAATATTTCAAAATATCATGAGATTTGGTGGAATAACTTTAAAATTGATTGAAATTAAAAAAATTCGTAGGAATCTTTTAGAATCTCCTAAAATCCCTTAAAATATATTAAAATCGTTCAAAAGTCATTAAAATTCCTTGAACTCCTTCAAAATCCTTTCTAATGTTCGCAAATGTTTTGAAATCTCGCAAAATCTGTTGAAATCCCGTGAAATAGTCCAAACCCATTGAAATCTTTCAAACTCCGTTAGAATACCTGAAAAATTTTGACATTCCGGAAAATCTTCTGAATCTTGAAAATGCCTTGAAAATCCCTTTAAATTTTAAAAATCCCCTCAAATTCATCAAAATTCATCAAAATGATTTGCTATCTCTTCAAATCATTTGAAATCCCGTGTTTTTTTAATATTTCAAAATCTTTTCAAATTATGGGATTAAAATGTGATGGAGACCAAGAATCTGAAATTCCTTAAAATAATTTGCAACTTCGTCTGTAGTGAAAAGAAATGATATATTTTTTTATATATGGAGTACAAAATTTAGAATCTCACGTAAGAAGAGGATCTCACAAAAATCTGATTATTTGTTACAATAAGGAGGTTTAAAGGGACTTTGCAAAATTGTGAAAATATTCACTGAATTTCAAGGACTTGAATTGATTTTTAGAGAATTCAAGGGATTTCCGTTTATTTTAAAGGATTTTTATGGGACTCATTCGTTTTCAAGAGATTTCAAGATATTGTGTACGCTATCCATGGAATTTAAAGGATTTAAAAGAATTTTCACACTATTTAAAAAACTTGAAGGGATTTAAACAATTTTGAAAATAATAGACGGGATTTGAATGGATTGCAAAGAGATCAAGGGGTTTCTCGATTCTATATTCTTTGACAGTATTTTATATGAAATATTCCATATTTTAAAAACATAATTAGACAGAGGACATTAACGTAAGAAATACTTTGGACCCCCGTCCCACCCCAAAAAGCTTTCCGAAATCAAGGAGCGCTCCCTTAGTAGACTTGCAATTTAATACAATTGAGTAGTTTCAACTAATTTTCCAATCTTAAAAATAATTAGTAACAATATTCTTCTTACTATCAGCCTATCTTCCTCATCGTGCTGAGGTGTGGCGTGAACCAAAAGGACAGATTGGTTTCCTCTGGAATGAAGAGATTCATGGACTCAATGACTTTGGTAATTTAAAAACTAGAATACAATCTAAAACAAATATTCGGGAATTCTGCCTCGAACGCCTAATTTTGTCCCTAATTATGAAGTTTTAACTTAAGGTGCTTCAAACGAGTTGGGTTTCAGAATAATACAAAATGCGGCTACAAGGATGAATTCTTTGATTTAATATTTTCACCACATAATATAAAGGCTGATACATGTGCATGACTAGAGCCTTTCTTCCGAAAAATGGCTTTGTTGTTGTTTTTTTGTTAATTGAAAATATGTTGAATGTTTTGCGCCTGGAAACGTGCAACGCACCACTGGGAGTGTACCCATGGTGAACGGAAAACAGGCGCTCAGCGTTTCAAATTTCAATTAACAAAATAAAAAGAACAACAAGACCATTTTTTGAAAAAAAAGGCTCTAGTTATGCGCATGTGCCTTCAGATTATGTGGTAAGAATATTACATCAAACAATTCATCTTTGTAGCCGTATTTTGTTTCAATCTAAAAACCGACTCGTTTGAAGCACCTTAATGATTTTTTTTACGACTAAATTTATTAATGAGTATATTTTCCTTCTTTCATTAGGTCAGCCGGTGATATTTAGACCTCAAGATGGTGATTTAGTTAAGTCGGATGGAAGAATTCTTGCAACATGGGTAGGAAATGCAGAAACTGGACGATGGGTAGAGGCTCCACATCAGCAGTAGGCAAATTCAGTTTTCATCTAATCCACGTGTTCAAAATAACTTTCTCAAAACTGTTGAAATGTAATTTAAAAGTGGTATGATAAAGAACATTATTAGCATGAAAAGGAATTCTTTTTTAATAATCACATTATTAATATTTCACATTTCCCTAAAGAGGATTTATTCGCACACAGCACACTGCACAATGACGACCCTGATGTTTCCTACATCTATACATCTATACATTCAAAACTTTTGTAATTATTTATAAACAAACAAAAAAATATAAATTGCTCACCATCTTTGGGTATTATTTTAATCAAAATAACATGTAAACACCTCTAAAAGGCTTTTTTATTATTATTTTTTTTTTAACAATCGTTTAAACAAATGATGGTGTTATCACTTTCTCAACTATTTAAAACTATTTCCAAATTCATACAAACATACGCTGTTATAGCAGATTCGGTTAATAACATTGTTTTTTAACTTTACAAATTTGAGAAGACAGTGTTTTGTTGTTCCGATTCTGTTATAATCAACGTATTAGTGTGCAATTCACTTTGTTTATGAGAGTTGCAGAACTCTAAACATTATCTAACTCTACAAAAGATTGTTAAAAAAAGAATTTAGAGATTTCCGAGACCCCAAAGTGATAGCGTTTATTTAAATGAAGTGTTTTATCTCTTAATGAATCAATAATTGAATTAATTGAATTAATTCTTTTCACATTTTTCATACCTTGTGTCGTTTGTCCAAAAATTAATTTCTTAATTTCAATTTTATCTTTTACGAATAAAACAAAAACTACGTGTCCTATCAAAAAGTGATTCAAGACAAATTTATGGATCTTTTTTGTTTGCACAATTTTGTTCTACATATCTTTTTTTGCATCTTGCATATTTTGACCGAAAAATTGCATTTTTTGTTTTTCAATATTTTTTGTGCGGTCAAAATTTGAATTTTAGATTTTTCAAGAAAATTTGAAAATCTGTTAAGATTATTATCTTGTAGGTCTTTCAAGAAGCAACGTTTTTGTTCTTTTCACTTTTTTTATATCGTGCGTTGTTTGGCTTAAAATGTTATGGGTTTTGGATATGGTTTCAGCGACTCAAAAAACATATAATCTGCTTGGTCTGGTTTAAGGAACCCTCCACTCATTTTTTGTTGTTCTGTGTTATTATTTCTTCACCTTCATCAAATACGTACAAATAATCATACTTCACGAAAATTAAAATCTTGAAGTTAATGGAATATTAATGTTTTATTTAAATTTGTGACTCCAATTCAAGTATAAAATTATTCATTTCTTACTAACTGAATTTGCACCATTTTCAACAAAATTGTTTTGAACTATTAAAGCTTGCAATTTGAAAAAAAAAATATTTTAATAATGAGAATTCTTGCAATTAGAAATTTTTTAATTTTAAACGTCAATGAGCAAAAAGTTGTATTTAAATTTTTGAAAAATTATTTTCATCTTCAAAAAATAAAAATGCCTTTACGACGAGGCAACCTCACTCACAGCAGGGTACCTTGCTACTGCTGCACGTGCAACTAGACCTTCTCTTACACTCACACAGTTACAGAGTCCCTAATCCCTGATGTGAAAAAAGGGATAGGGGCGAGTGGGGTATGGTGTCAGGCTTTAAATGAAATGTCCTTTAAATTATAATTGAAATGTGATTTTGATGTCTGTACTTTTTGGTGAGAAGCTCATACTATCAGGTTACATATGTTATAACTTAAATCCGTTTTTTAACAACGTCATTATTTGATATTTAATTAATTCGTTGGTCTTTCATTTCAGTCAGCGTACCCCATATCATAAGGCATGGTGTATCAAGTTGATGCGGCAAATGGATCAAAAGGATGCAACGTTTTGATATCTATATTCATGATCAACTTGATTCAAATTTCGAGATCGATTATCTGGCATTAAATTTCAACTACTCAACACATTATGAAATTATATAAACCTCCGACTTGAATGATGAACAATAAAAACCGTTTGAAATTAATTGCTATTCAAATTCTGAAAAAAAAAAAAAAATGATTTACTTAACTCCGTGTATGTAAATTCATGATGGTTATGGATGTATCTTTGAAAATGTCAGTAAATCTCGATCAAGGATCGATTATCGATTTGCAGGACTTGAATGTGGCAGAAAGTAATGTTTTTCGAAAATCACCAACTGCATGGCGTTGAGAAAAGAAATTTAGTCCCCTTGATAATTTTTTGAAAGTCTTGTCATTCTAAAAAGTGAACCTGGTAGTCCAAGTGCTTCAAATATATTTTCCCCCAGAAAGATGTGTTCACGATAGAAATTTTAGATTCTTAAACCGTTTTTCGAAGGCCTAGCCAACCTGAAAAGTAAACCTAGTTGTCTTGATGTTCAAAATATATCTTCGAGGATGGTTTGTTCACAATAGATATTTAAAATTCCTCGACCTTTTCTCCAAGGTCGCGTCCCTCTAAAGAGTAACCTTGGTGTAGTCCAGGTATTCAGAGAACATCTCCGAAGAAAGTGTATTCCTAATCGAAATTTAAGATTATTCAACCGTCTTTCGGAGGTCTAGCTATTCTGAAGAATAAACCTGGTACTCCAGGGGTTTAGAATACATCTTCCTCAAAGTAGTTGTATTCATCACTAAAATTTAAGTCACACTAATAATTTTTCGAATTTCTCGACATTCTAAGAAGTGAACCTGGTAGTTCAGGTGTTTAAAATATATCTTCCTCTAGGAATTTGTGTTCATAACTGAACTTCAAGACACCCTCATGGGTTGCCGAAGATATCGTCATTATTAGAAGTAAATGTAGTAATCCAGGTACTAAGAATACATCTTCTTCGAGGAACGTCCGTTCATAGCTGAAATGTTATTCACCTTGACCGTTCTTCCAGGGTCACGTCGTGTTAGACATCATCACCAAGGACGATGTTTTCAGAACAGTAGTTTAAGGCACCCTAACCGTTTTTCTAAGGTATCGTCGTTTCAGGAAGGTCAGTATTATTAGACAGAATAGACATAAATAAATTTCTGAGTTTTTCTACATTCTCGATCAAATTACCGACCTGCTATCAAGCACTGTTACCATCTTCACAAAATTTTTCAGACAGCATGCCCCGTATGTCACGTTTCAAGATTTTATGAATTTTAATACATTTATAACGTTTATAGAAACAATTAATGATACCAGAAGTTTAAAGAAATACTTCACCTATTAGAATCGAATATTTTCATGCTTTAAGTATTTCAAAATATGCTGTGAGTACTTAATTTCTGCCAAAGACTTTTCCATCCGTTTTCTTCAAAACTGTTTTCTTTTCATAATAACTCTGCTGACACGTATTTTGAAACAAAAATTTCGTCACATTACTATTTGTCCAAACAAAGAAAGTCATTTTATGCAAAAAAAAAGAATATGGAAATCAACAAACGTTGACGTTTTTTGTAATTGACACCATGCCCCACACGGACACCATACCCCACTCATCTCTACTATTCAGGGTACCGATAACTGTCAACATCACTGAATGAATTGAAAGCCTGAAATATTTTACATAAAAGTATTGAATATTTTAACAGCAATTCCCATAAAAAATATTGAAATTTTTAATTTGTTTACAGTTTCGTGATTAGCAACACGATTATTATATTGTATGAAATATAAACAACTTTATATCACTTTGAATGAAATCGCTAACAACTTCGGTGATGGAGAGAGAACCGAGTTTCAAAGAATCGCAAATTAAATTTTTTTTCCATCCAAATTGTTCATAAAAATCATTGATGGTAATTTTTTTAGAGATATGTTGACTCAGGTCCCACAGAGATTTTCTCACAATTTCAGGTTTTGCAAGGTATCTCAAGTTTTTTTTTCAGGTATAACTTTTCATATTTATACTCTGGTATTAAAAATTGATCATTTTAGTTTAAGATTCCTCAGTTTGGTTAGAAATTTAATGTTTTTTTGGTGAAAAATTACTTGTTGCAACTAACAATTGTACTATTCAATTTGTGCTTGAAAATTCATCTATTCCAGTTAAGGATTCATTATTTTAGTAGAAAATTTATTTTTTGATGTTGAAAACATAAACAACTTGGTTGGAAGTCAAACTTTTCCGATAAAAATTAATCTCTTTGGCTTAAAATTCTTCTATTCCACTTCAAGATACATCATTTTTGTTGAAAAGTCATATTTTTGGTTGAAAAATAAACTGCTTGGTTGAAAGTTGAACTCTTGTAATAAAAATTAATCTTTTTGGTTTGAAATTCTTCTATTTCAGTTCAAGATGTATTCTGTATTTAAGGTGATACATGATTGTAACATTTTTTTCATAGGATCTTTTATAAACTGAATAAAAGAATATTTCAGATAACAGTTTTTTATTTTATTTATTTATTTAAAAAAATACTTTTTTCTACAATAAAACATGATTTATAAACAAAATAATTGAATTTTTAATTAGGTAATTGGATTTTGAACATAAAAAGATAAATTTTCATTTCAAAAAAGTTTAATAGTTGAAAGTTCAACCAAAAAAGATAAAATTTCATTTTAAGAAATAAATTCTAAAACTAAGAAGACAAATTTTCTACAAATAAAGATTTTTCAGTCATGAAAAAAAAAATGTGCACCTAAATTGTTGAACCTTCAAGCCAAAAGACGAATTTTCTGTACAGAAATTGAATTTTCAACCAGAAAATATGAATTTTCAGCAAAGAAGTAATTTTCAACAAAATGGTTACATTTTCAGCTGAAGAGATGAACATTCCTTAAAAAAAATTCAACAGAGTAGTTCAACTTTTACCCAAGCAGTTGAATCTTCAATTCAAAATGGTCAGTTTTCAAAAGAATAGTTAAACTTTCAACCAAAGAGATGAATATTCAACTAAAAATATGAATTTACAACACAGAAATGATTTCTTCAATTTAGAGTCTTTCTAAAAGATGTTTAGGACTAGTCCTAAACCAATAAAGAAGTGATTAATAAATTTTCGGAAATGTTTCCAAGTTTTCGAATATTTATAATCTATTTAAAACGTCTTAACTAGAAATATTTTTAACTGACATGCATTTTTCTTAAAATTTTGAACAATCATTCAAAACGTAAACCAAATGGCCTTATAATCTTCTTAATTTTCCCCGGAATTTTAAAATTCTTTTCGAATCTTTTCAATTCTTCTAAATATTTCTTGAATTCATTCGATTTTTGTTTATCTTTTAGGCTTGCTAAATTGAAACAGTTTGCTTTAAAATCTTCTACACACTATTTCCAAATTTGAGGAAATCGTTTGAAATATTTGAAAACCTTTTTTAATTTTCTTTCAAAGTTCATGTTTCAAAATAGAAACATCATTAAAAATTTGCACACGAATCTTGAGAAAATTCTTTTTTTAATCTTTTCAGGCCACCTTCTTTTTTTTTTAAATTAGTAAAATTTTTCCTGCATTTTTTTCAAATTCTGCAAAATTAAAAAAATTGCCTTAAAATCTTTCAGATTCTTCTTTAAAAATTTTATCAATCTTTTAAAATGTTTTGAAATCTTTTTACATAATCTCTGGAAATTAATTTTTCGAAATGAAAAATCATTTTAATTTTCCCTAAGAACCTAAATTTGTTTTCATTTTCGTGAAACCTTACAAAATTCTTTACAATTTTCTACAATTTTTAATTTTTTTTTAATCGTTTCAAAACTTCTGAATATCTTTTAAACTTACTAAAATTTTTTCTAAAATTAATAATTGTTATAAAGCTTCTAATTTTTGTTCGAATTCTTCAAAATAAGTTCTTGTGCATAATTTGATTTTTCTTATCTCTTTGAAAATGTAAGACAATTCTCGTGTAGAACATTCTCAAGAAAAGTAAATAAGATTTTGACGCAATGCTTCGTTCCATCAACACCATTGCACTGCCCAAATGTGAATAATAATTGTTGTCACTAACAAGATAACGGCTAGTATATATATATATATATATATATATATATATATATATATATATACAAGTGACACGTTTGTCAGATCTTTTCCGTCGCAGCTTCTTTCTTCGTTAAAAAACAAGTTTTCCGTCTGTAGAGAAATGAGGAATATTATTTCTACCCTGCTCTCTACATTGATAGTATTTCTTAATTATGCTGGTAAGTGGATTTTAATGTAATTTAAAATCAATCATATCTAAGAATATCTTACATCCCGATATCGACTATATTCAAAAATTATGTTTTTGTAAAGCATATACTCTGAATCTGTTGAAACATATGTTACTGTAATTCAACATGCAGTTCATCTTGCTGCGTAATTACGTATTCGTGAACAAAGGCTTACTATTTGTTATAAAATCATTTGTTTCAATTAATTGATCATTATCTTTTATAAAATCAATTTATATCCACACTTATTCTTTTACTCAGGAAAGAAAAACTTCCGTTTCAGACTTCTTCTTTTTATATGGAAAGAAAAACTTATTGTTCAGGATTTTTATTTTTCTTGAAAGGAAAGACTTTTTCTTTATATCAGTTCAAACTTTTTTTTTTCGAATTAGTCGAAACATATCTTATTATAATTGCACGTGTATTTCATCTTGCTTCGTGTCTTACTATTTGTTATAAAATCGATTGTGCGTGAAAAAATTTTGCATGGCTCACTCATGGCAATAAACTTGGAAATATCTTATTAAAACAGGGGTCACGGCTGAATGGTAGCATACATAAAGCCTTGCTTATGTCCGTCTCCCATGCTTAGGACACGCTAAACACAAATGAATATTCTTAAGAACATCCAAATGTTGGAGAACATTAGCCCGCGTTGACAATTAAAATTTTAAGTTTGTCAATAGCGGAGACATCTCTAAATGGTGAGTACACTAGCCGGGTGCACCAGAACATGCACCAGGTCGTTCAAGCCGTCATTTACAAGAACTTTTTAAAAATATAAATTGTTCCAACAGCCAAAATAACCTACAGTGGTCAGTCGACGATCCGGGTGCACTGGGTCGCGCACCAGGTAGTTTAGCATGTATTGTGTGAGAAGTTTTTAAGAATTTAAATTGTTCCAATATCCAAAATAACTAACGGTGGTTTTAGATGTTGGCACAACTTATGTTTTAAAAACGTTCTCGTAGAGTACGTGCTAAACTACCTGGTGTGCGACCCGGTGCATCCATCTCGTCGACTCACCACTGTTAGTTATTTTGGATGTTGTCACAATTTAAATTTTTAAAAAGTCTTACAGAATACGTGCTAAACTACCTGGTGCTCGACCCGGTGCACCCGGATAGTGGACTCACCACTGTTAGTTATTTTG
>CAKNYM010051904.1:136133-147315 GCA_932195095.1 Andricus curvator | reverse complement strand
TATCTCATTCAGTTTGGAAGATTTACAATGGAAAATTCTTGAACTTTTAGGATATTAAATTGAAGATTCTTTCATATATAATCAATATTATCGAAACTGTTTCGAAATAGTTAAATTTTAATGTATGAAAATTGGAATTTATTTAATTTTCAAGATTTATATTCTAGAGGTATGTAATTTTGAATATTTCTTAAAATATTTATTTCAATTTTGAAGATTTCCAATAGAAAGTTCTTGAATTTTAAAGATTTTAAATTTAAAGTTCTTCAATTTTTAAGATTCGCAATTGAAAACTCTTTAATTTTGAAAGATGTATAAATAGCAATTCCCAAATTGTGGTAACTTTGAAAATCAATAAATAAAATTCTTGAATTTTGATAATATGGATTCGAAAATTATTTCATCATTAATACTTATATTTTAAAGGAATGTAATTTTTCAAATATTTGTAATGGTTTAATTTTGAAGATTTACAACTGAAAATTCTTCATTGTCCTAATTTTTCGGGACGACTGGACACAGCCTATTATTATTATCAATAATTCTTTTATGTTTTTGAACTGATCTTTGAAGCAGCTTTAAAGGAAATCGATTTTTTTTTATACCGAAAATATGGATAATAATGTTATAATTATTACTAAATTTTATGAATACTGAATAATACGAAATTCTAGCTTTGCGAAATCAAGTAGCGCTACCTTAGTAGACCCGCTATTTAGTATAATTGAGTAGTTCTAAGTTAACTAATTTTTTGATCTTAAAAATAATTAGTAACCATATTCTTCTTACTGCCAGCCTATCTGCCTCATTATGCTGAGGTGGTTCGTCCACCACTAGGACGTATTGGATATCTCAGGAATGGAGAGATTCATGGAATCAATGCCGCTGGTAATTTGAAAACTAAAATACAATCTAAAACAAATATCAGGCAAGTCTGCCTCGAACGCCTAATTCTTTCTCTAATTATGAAGTTCTAGCTTAAGGTGCTTCAAACGAGTCGGTTTTTAGAATAATACAAAATGCGGCTACAAGGATGAATTGTTTGATTTAATATTTTCACCACACAATCCAAAGGCTTATACACGCGCATGACTAGAGCCATTTTTTCGAAAAATGTACTTGTTGTTTTTTTTTTTTAATTGAAAATATGTTGAATTTTTTGCACCTGAAAAGGAGCAACGCACCACTGGGAGTGTACCCATGGTGAACGGAAAACAGGCGCTCAGCGTTTCAAATTCCCATTAACAAAAAAAAAAAAAAGAACAACAAGACCATTCTTCGAAAAAGGGCTCTAGTTATGCAAATGTGCCTTCAGATTATGTGGTAAAAATATTGCATCAAACAATTCATCCTTGTAGCCGTATTTTGTTTTAATCTAAAAACCGACTCGTTTGAAGCACCTTAATGATTTTTTTACGATTGAATTTATTAATGAGTATATTTTTCTTCTTTCATTAGGCGAGGATCTGATAAAAACACCTAAACATGGTGATTTAGTTAAATTTTATGGAACAATTCTTGCACGATATAATGAAGAATGGGAAGAGGTTCCACGTCACCAGTAGGCAAATGCAGTTTTCATTAAATACACGTATTTAAATTAACTTCTTCAAAACTGTTGAACTGTAATTCAAAAGGGGGATGATAAATAGACATTATTAGAATGAAAAGGAATTATTTTTTAATAATCACATTATTAATATTTCACATTTCCATAAAGAGGATTTATTCGCACACAGCACACCGCACAATGACGACCCTGATGTTCCATATATCTATAGATTTAAAACTTTCGTAATTAACTATAAACAAACTAAGGGTCCGATCAAAAAACTAAAAACACCTTTCAATTTGTCTCTAACTGTTCAAACAAATATTGTACAGAACATAGGGAGTCATTCAACGGTACTATTATATTTGACCCTGATGTCTATTTCCGGGGTCATTTGAAGGTCAAGACGATTTTGTTGAATGACAACTCCTATTTTTGACTGCGGATTTTTAAAGAGCGGAAAATTTCACGTCAAAAACATTCCGTGAGAAATTTGCTTTTGTGACCTTAGAAGACCACAGTAGCAAATTTCTCACAGAATATTTTTGACGTAAAATTGTCCGCTATTTGTGAATCCGCAGTCAAAAATAGGGGTTGTCATTTGAAAAAATCGCCTTGACCTTTAAATGACCTTGAACGTTGACCTCAAGGTCAAAATTAATAGTACCGTTAAAAGACCCTGAAAGGTAAGACGATTTTTTTGAATGACAACCCCCATTTTTGACTGCAGATTTAAAAAGAGCGGAAAATTTCACGTCAAAAATATTCTGTGAGAAATTTGCTTTTGTGATCTAAGAAAGGTCAAAAATCAAGGTTAAATGTATAAAAAACGGTAAAATGCCCTTTTTTGGAATTATCGTGGTTTTCTGAGAATAGCAAACGTTCAAGATGCTTTCACAAGTCGATTAAATGTAAACGTGTAAACCACCTTGATCATCTTGACCTTGAGATAAATTTTCAAGGTTATTTGAAGGTCAATATGATTTTTTTAAGGAAATCCCGACTTTAAACTGCGGATTTGAAACAAGCGAAAAACTTTACGTCAAAAATGTTCTATAGAAAATTTGTAAAAGTGTGTACCATCTTGACGATCTTGAAAATTTATCAGAAGGCCAAGGTCCTCAAGATGAAAAACGCCATGGAAAATTTTTGACGTACGATTTTTCGTTCTTTTCAAATCCGCAGTTTAACGTAGTTATTTCCTTTAATGAAAAATCATCTTAACCTTTAAATGACCTTGAAAATTTATCTGAGGGTCAAGATGGTCAAGTTGGTTCACACTTTTACATTTTATCGACTTGTTAAAAGCATCTTGAACGTTTGCTATTTTCAGAAAACCACGATAATTCCAAAAAAGGGCATCTTACCGTTTTGTAGACATTTGACCTTGATTTTTGACCTTTCTAAGATCACAAAAGCAAATTTCTCACGAAATGTTTTTGACGTGAAATTTTCCGCTCTTTTTAAATCCGCAGTCAAAAATAGGGGTTGTTGTTTTTAAAAATCGTCCTGACCTTCAAGTGACCTCGCAAATTGTCCTTAAGGTCAACATTGAGAGTACTGTTAAATGACCCCCTATGTTCTGTACAATTTGCGTTTAAACCATTTTTTTTAGATGAGTATTTCAAGAGATATTTGAATCTATAGATTAAAATGGGTCACCCTGTATATTAACTTTTTGTGAATTAAAGTAAAGTCTCTTCTTAACAAATGTGCAAGGAATAATTTCCACCCAATAACCTTAAATCATGACCACCCTAATTCAGCCTAGAAATATTTTTCAACTAATTTTCAATTTTTTTAAAAATTTTTATTGGTTTAAATTTTTTTCCCCCTTGTTAATCCCGAGAAGTTAATATTTTTCGGGATAAATAAATGACCCAATCGCCAAAAGATTATTTTTTCTGGAATGAATGCCTGAATTAAAGAATAATAAGATCAATGTTTTGTTTAGGATATTTGTAAATTATTTTTAAAAATTTCTTAATGAATCAATAATGTAATTAATTTAATTAATTCAAAATTAAATATTTTTTTAAATAGCCATAACTATGAAAAATTTAACAATTATTGTTCCCAAACTTTAGTAAAGATTGATACTACATTTCTTCTAAAAGCTGTTCCGAAAATATTAATAATATTGATTTTTTGAAACCATTTTGGGGATTGCACCGTCCAGTAGTTTTTTTTTTTAAATATTTTTAATAATGACAAGCTCAAATTTAATTAACATAAAGGACATAACATAAAATTGACATAAAAAAGCATCACATAAAAATGCTAGTCTGAAAAAAAATGGTAGTTCAAAAATTCTGACTGGATAAGCCTTGCCCTTGGTTCGAAAAAAAACGTTCCTCAAAAGATTATATCAAATCTATGAGAGTTTCAAGAAATTAATGTTATCACGAAGAGTAAAAAAATATTAAATAATTATTTTCTTCACTGTGATAGTGAATAGTAAATCACAAAAAGTGATTCATGACAAATTTATGGACCTTTTTTGTTTGCAAAATTTTGTTTCACACATATTTTTTTGCATCTTGCATAGTTTGACCGAAAAATTGAATTTTTTATTCTTTATTATTTTTTGTGCGGTCAAAATTTGAATTTCCGATTTTTCAAGAAAATTTAAAAAGTTGGTCTGATAATCTTGTAGGTCTTTCAAAAAGCAACGTTTTTGTTCTCTTGTCTTTTTTTCATATCGTGCGTTGTTTGGCTTAAAATGTTTATTTTCGTTTGCCGAAGGAGCTTTAACAAAAGAGAATTCACAATCTCCAAATTGCAGTTTTCATGGCTTTGACGTTTAATTTTAGAAGGTTTGTGCTTAAATATTATACAAAACATAAAATGTAAAGGATAACATAAATTGTGACATCAATTTTAATGAATTTTCTAACAATAATGTGAAATTCAGAATAGTCGTACAAAGCAGTTGCTCTGTCTTTCATTTTCAATTTTATTTGGTTTATATAATTTTGATTTTAAAGTCTGTCCAGTCATGAGACGTGGCCATAGGTGTAATTTACAGCGGTTCTACTGGGAGCCAGTGTCATTTTCATGGATGGCAATTGCTCCCCGTAGGACCCTGTCGTGGTTGTTTACCCTATTTTTTAAAAATTATATAGCTCACTGTAGTAGAGATGTTCAATATATATAATTTTATAAAATGTAGAATATTATTTATTCCTACGTAGCCAAGTTTCTTTTTCTCAAACTTACTCTTATCAAATTTAAATATCTCAGAAGGACAAACTTGATGCCTTCCGGCTAAGAGATAACGACTATAAGCACAGATTAGTTAGCACAGTTAGAACAGATCTTATCAGGTAATGAAGCACTAGAATATTCATTACCATATTCATTGCCCAAAAATTGTAGAATTGTGAAATGCAGCCAATATAAAGTCCCCATCATATTGGAATTTTTTAGTAAAATGTAAAATTTAAAAATATTTTTTAACATGAATTCTGACTAAAATACAAAGGATACAGAAAATAAATAAATAGCCAAATTATGGTTTTATTCTCAGTAACCTGAGACATTAGAAGGTTCATTGGGGCCCTAGTCCTCAGTGAAGTCGCCAATAAAATCAGAGGTTATAACATCATCAGAATTCTAACCTGGGATCGATTTCGTGTTCACTCATATTCTGAGTTTATGATGACTATATTTGGCTAATTTTAATAAAGAAGGCTAGAATTTATATTGGAGTTTATACACGGAGAAAAATGGAAGGTTATTTTGGCCATCTAGACGTGCAGACAGACTATATTGCAGGGTCAACTAAAAGACAGCCCTTGAAGTTGGCTGAAGCGATTATCTCTAGAAGGTTAAAATAAGAGGTTCAAATCGATCATCTCAGAGTGTCGATTTGGTCATCTAGGACGGTCGACGTAAGCGTAGAGAGTGAAACGGATCATCAGAGATAGCGGAATTGATCATTATAAAGGATCGAATTGCTTATCATAGAGGGTCGATTTGGTCTTATCAGATAGTCAACTTCATCTCCGCGGACAGTCGACCTGGCCATCTTAGGGAGTCGATTTGATTATCCTACATTTTCTATATTTGTTGTCCTTATTCTACTTATTCCAGTCTCTCTCTCTCTCTCTCTTATAAGAGACTGGAAATTATAAAATCAAGTCGAACCTATAAAACCTGAAAATTGATATGACATACATGAATTCTGAAAGCATTTTTTATTCTTTGTGGAGAGTGAGGTGTATGAGACATACTTTGATATGCAAAAACAGTGCACATTGACAATATATTTTTTGGAGCACCAAAGGTTTAGGACAGGGCACGGTGTCACATTGAATTGTATGATTTCAAACATTGAAGTGAATTCAGAAACCAATATCCCACATCTCGTTACATTCTGTATCATCAATGAATGCTGAAATTTTTTGCATGTTTTCAGTTTGAAACGACACGGTGACAACAAATTGATAGCTGAACGTCCAGTTCCACCTTTATCCTAATTCCCTTGGAAGCATCAAATTTGACGTTGAAAATTCAAAATAATAAACTTAATTCACTTTTAATCATGTTCTCTCTTATGTACTTCACTCTCCACGCATATTCGAAATATCAAAAGGCAGTTTAAACTTGTTAAAAATATGTTTAAGTTCAATAAACAGTAAATGTGACGCTGAACGGCTCAATTCACTCACTCCGAAATTGCTCTGAACCACTGTGCTCCCAACGCTCCCAACTCTCGTATCCTTTCACACTGCATCCATCGCGTCGACAACCGGATTGGTTGAGGTTGGCGCGCTTATTTGAAATGATTAAATGTGAAAAGCAATTTCACACAGCAAGTAATAAGAGTAAAGTTAATAAAATGATTCTTTGCTCACAAGAAGGACTTGTAAAGTAAAATTTAAATTATTTATTAGATATTTTCCTTAATAATGAATGATAGATTTTAATTTTGAAGAAAGGAATATATTTTTCATCTTAAATATGAATTTAAAATAATTCCTAATATTCTTATGCACTTTACATTTATTATTTGTTGTGAGAATTTGACTTACACATTTATTCATTTCAAATAAACACGCCAGCGGTAACTAATCAGGTTGGCCCTCCACAATGGGTCATTTGCTCTTCCGTGGATGGTCGAAATGAGTGAAAACAAGATGATCGTATTGACCGTCCTGAAAGGATACTTCGATTATCCCTGATAGTAAGTCTGAACTTCTCACTACACTCGGACTGAACATAAAATGAGAGTCTCTCTGGTTATGTCGAAAAAATTCTGAAAGGCTCTTTAGACCATCTAGATGAACGGACTGGCTCTCTAAATGTTGACCCTCTAACTTTGACCATCCATTTTTCTTCGTGTACATGATATTTATTACCATAGAGAAATTCATTCAATTTGCGTCTACTGTGTCCTTTTCAGTAAATTGTAACCAACGATACATATTGATTGCAATACTGGTAGAGTATTAAAACTAGTCCTAACGATTTTAGAATTAAACTTGATCATAACACATATTTAGATTTAAATCAAAAGAACGAGAAAATCAAAGAATTTTGGATTCCTTCAAGGGACAGATGATTGCGTAATTTTTATTATGATTTTATTTTATTCAAAAAATCCCTCTTATATAGTAACAAAAAAATTGAGTTCTCCTTTAATGCTAAATCAAGAACTAAACCTTTCTTGGCACAACGAGGTCTTTATGGTGTGATAAATTTCGAAGCACCTAGCGCTTGATCGCTTGCATCTGTTTGTGAATAGAATGGTTAATTCAAATCCGGATATGATAAAATAGTAAATTCGCAAAATCGCACTTTGACTTTATTGAAAGAATCGTCTGTTTTTAAATCGCATATTCATTTAGCCCCTATTCGTGATAAATTCAAAAGTGGTGATATTTCTTGTGCGTGTTCCCTAGTAAATTTTGTATACAAATTTTTTACGTCTAAAAATCCGCGTAGTTTTTTATATTCATAGGATTTGAATATTGATGGATCGCCCTAATTTTGTCAGGACCTGGTTTAATTTTAAGTGACGTTAAAGTATGGCCCAAAAATGTGGCTTCTGGTCCAAAAAAATGCGATTTTCTAGAATTTACTGTTATATTCTGATCTTCTAGATGCTGGAATAATAATTCCAAGTGTTTCAGATGTTGTGATCTACTTTGTGTAGTACATAATATATCATCAATAAAAGTAATAACAAAGTTTCCTAAACCATTCAGAATGAGATCCAAGGCTCTGATGCAGTTGTACTTGTTTTTAAACCGAAAGGTGTGACGCAGAATTCATAACCCTTTCTGTCATATAAGTCGGCTGGAGCCGTGAATTCAATTACGAATATAGTTCCTTTCTCGAAGTCTTGGAGAACAATTTAAGGCCTCCAGTGTGCAATAGTAGTTAATGCCCTTTATCAGAATATGTAATCGGTTCGGAATTTTTAGGCCGCATGCTTGAATATTTTTGTCTAATTTTTTGCATATGACATCTACATCAGCATATCTCGGAGGAAGCAGCTCCGGTTTTTCGATAAAATGTTCATATTTTATTTGATATTTAAGAAACGTGAGAAAAATAGCAGTGACGCTCAGTGTTAGCTGTCCATGCATTTTCCCAGCGTGCCTGTTCGCACTCGTCAAACTACAATCGGCAGACACCCCTGAGCGATTTGAATTATCCGGAACGAATGAGCCCTTGCATTATTTGCATTTCATAATGTCAGTTTTTCTAACTATAGGGGCAGCATTTAGATAGTTCAAAAATTCTTTGGTACATCCTATCATGTACAAAAATTATTGCGACAAATTTTGCAAAAAATTATTTATTGATGGACAGACATTTATTCATACACGTTTAAGTATAAATAGTGTTTTTCGATTCAGAACATAGTAGATTTAAATAAAAACAACAATACAAGTATAAATAGTAGTTTCAGATAAAAATAGTAGTTTCCGGTACAAAGAAGAATATTCCGCTAATTACGTTCAACTCGATTCGATACATTAATGTTGAAAAAATCTCTTTTCGAATTTAACTCTAAAAATACCACTCTATGAATTCCTTAAATTCCTTCAATTTCGTAAATTCCCTGAACTCCCTAAATTTCTTAAATTCTGTGAAATTGTTGATATTTCAATTTTTTGAATTTGCTTAATTCCTGAAATCAATCTAATTTGCTGAATTCCTCAAATCCACGAAATTCTATAAGATCCTAGTCTTAGCTGAATTCCTTGAATTCTTTGTATTCATTGATTTTTTTGAATTCTCCGAATCACTTGAATTCAGGGAATTAATGTAATTCCTCGAATTACTTGAAATATTCGATTCACTCGAATAACTTGAATTGTTCGATTTACTCGAATCACTTGAATCCCACGATTCACTCGAATTCGTCAAATTACTTAAATTTAGAGAATTCCATGAATTCAGAGAATTCCTTGAATTCAGAGAATTCCGAGAAATCCTTGAATTCAGAGAATTCTTAAAATTCAGAGAATTTCTTGAATTCAGAGAATTCCTTGAATTCCTTGAATTCCTTGAATTCGGAGAATTCCTTGAATTGAAAGAATTCCTTGAATGCAGAGAATTCCTTGAATTTAGAGAATTCTTTAAATACAGAGAATTCTTGGAATTCAGAGAATTCTTTGAATTTTGAGAATTCCTTGAATTCAGAAAATTTCTTGAATTCGGAGAATTCCTTGAATTCTTAGAATTTAAAGAATTCAGAGAATTCCTTGCATTGAGAGAATTCGTTGAATTCAGAGAATTCCTCGAATTCCTTGAATTTAGAGAATTCCTCGAATTCCTTGAATTTAGAGAATTCCTCAAATTCAGAGGCTTCCTTGAATTCATAGACTTTCTTGAATTCAGGAAATGACTCCAATTCTTTGAATTACTTGAATCCTTCAAATAACTTGAATTTAGAGAACTACTTGAATTATTCGAACAATTTGAATTCAGAGCGTTACTCGAATTCTTCGAATTACCTGAATTCGTCGGTTTAGTCGAATTACTTGAATTCGTCAATTTAGCCGAATTACTAAAATTCTTGGAATTACTTAAATTCATCGAATTACTAAAATTCCTCGAATTACTTGAATTCACGGAATTCCTTGAATTCTTCGGTTTACTCAAATTACTTGAATTCCACGATTTACTAGAACATTTTCAATCCTTGTCTTTTTTTAATTCGTTGAATTTAGAGAATTCCTTGTGTTCAGAGAATTACGCGGATTCTTCAAATTACTTGATTTCTTGGAATTATTCTAATTATTTGAATTCTTCTAATTACTTGAAATGTTCGAAGTACTTGAATTCTTGGATTTAATCGAATTCCACGATTCACTTGAATTCTTTGAATTATTTGAGTTCTTCGAATTACTTGAATTCTTCGATTTAATCGAATTACTTGAATTTTTCGATTTAATCGAATTACTTGAATTCTTCGATTCAATCGAATTACTTGAATTCTTCGATTTAATCTTAATCGAATTAATTGAATTCTTCGATTTAGTCGAATTCTGCGAGTTACTTGAATTCTTCGAATTACTCGAATTCTTCGCATTACTTGAGTTTTTCGAATTACTTGAATTCTTCGATTTGGTCGCATGACTTGAATTCTTCGATTTACTTGAATTACTTGAATTCTTCGATTTGATCGAATGACTTGAATTCTTCGATTTAATCGAATTACTTGAATTCTTCGATTCAGTCGAATTACTTGAATTCTTTGATTTAGTCAAATTCTTCGAATTGCTTGAATTCCTTGATTCATTTGAATTCTTCGATTTAATCGAATTACTTGAATTCTTCGATTTAATCGAAATACTTGAATTCTTCGATTCAGTCGAATAACTTGAATTCTTTGATTTAGTCAAATTCTTCGAATTGCTTGAATTCCTCGATTCATTTTAATTCTTCGATTTAATCAAAATACTTGAATTCTTCGATTTAATGGAATGTGGTGACCCCATAGTTATTTACTACGAGAAACTATCCACCTAGAAACACTACCCGAATCGGGTAGTGTCACGCCTACCCTGAAAGGGAAATGGCTTAATGGTATACTTGAATTCTTCGATTTTGTCGAATTCGTCGAATTACCCGGACTGGTATAACCTAAAACGTTCCGATCCCTGGCCTGTTCATATATTTTTTGTTTTTTGTAAGATTGAAGTTTGGAACAATTGAAACAATGCGCCCTCTAAATCAATTCAGTTCGCTATGTCGGAACATTTATCAATCTGAAGTTAGCAAACTAAACAAGACAGAAACTGGTCATAAAAAAGACTATTTGTGAGATCATATTAGAACGCCCAAAAAAGGATCCCAGATAAAAATGAATGCCTAGTTTTTACTGTGTATAATATAAACCTTTTATCGAAAAACCGGCCATGCTTGTTTCCAGATACATATGATTATGTAGATGTCGTATGCTAAAAATTAGACACAAATATTCAACCGTGCGGCCTCAAAATGCAATATTGATTACTGAATCGCTGAATTTGGCAGAAAACTGCAGTGTAAATGCACAGAAGCTTTGTATTAACTGAAGATTTACATTATTACTGCAAATATTAACCGATTTTCATGAATTTTTTTTCCACTTTCTTGTAATTGTAGAAATTAATTAATTCTGCTAAT
>CAKNYM010051904.1:90151-136123 GCA_932195095.1 Andricus curvator | reverse complement strand
TAACCGATTTTCATGAATCTTTTTTCCACTTTCTTGTAATTGTATAATCTAATTAATTCTGCTAATAAAAATTGAATTAATCCATGATTTCATATTGTCAGTTTTTCTAACCGGCCGTGATCTCATAACAATGAAAGGTTTCATTCGTTCCGGATAATTCGACTCGCTCCGGGGTGTCTGCCGACTGGAGTTTGACGAGGGTGAATAGGCACGCTGGGGAAATGCATGGACAGCTAACACTGAGCGACACTGCTATTGTTCTTTATTTAGACTATTAAACAAAATATAAACATTTTATCGAAAAACCGGCGCTGCTTGCTCTAAAGGCAGTAAGTGAAAATATTCAATATTTCTTCGGTAATTACGGTCATTACATAATTAGTGAACTGTCCTTGTCAATTATTTTCGATATAAGGTTGGGATTCTGTGGGATTATTTTTAAGGTAAATAAGTAAGGTAAAATAGATTAGGTGTGTGAATAATTACAGTGTTTCCATTTTGAGGAAATAGCTTTCGAATACGTTACGTTGGTGGAGATTATGTAGCCTTCTTAAAAGTTTCACAATATGGCATCATCATTGTGTCAATTCAGTTGAAAATGTACCAAAATCGCGTTTTTTCATGAAAATGTTCTATTTGTCACTTTCCTTGTAATTCAAATAGTAAAATATCACTAATATATTTATCGAATTTTCCTTAATTTAGGTTTAAAAATTATTTAAAATTTTTGAAATATTCACCCCTTTTTGGGCCCAATGCAACGTGGTTTTTTCAAATACGTAATTCCCATGAAGGGGTCCACCAGTAACTCTTGGAGGTTTTCCAGACCAATCAGCTTTTATTTCCACTGGAAAAAGTACAAGATTGTATTAAATGAAATGAAACAGAATTAAACTCATAGAATAAAATAAAATAATGTATATTACCAGTGTGACCAGTATTCTTTATGAATAATTTTTTTGGTAACTGATCAAAGTCTGTAAGTTTCAGTGTTGGCTTAAAAACTTCAAAACCATTCTTGAAATTGTCATTAATAAGTATGGGAGATTGATGTTTCCCATTACACTTTGGATATTTTTTGCCCCAGTTTTTGGCCTCTTTATAACAGAATGCGTCTGGAAGAAACAAATAAAAATGTTAAAGCTTTGTAATAAGAAGCAATTGTCTAAATTAATGCTTTTATTATTTGAACAATTCTTAAAGAATAAATATTTTTTATTTATTTAACAAAATAATGACAACAGAATGATGAAATTTGTTTAAAACATTGTTTAAAATATCACTTACTCGCTCCTAAAATGAGACTGAAAAGAATAGTCGCTATCAAGTGTCCTTGGTCCATTTTAAAGCTCTGCCTAATCTGAAATTATACGAAGAAAACAATATTAAAACTTTATTTTTAGCTTTAAATTTGAACTCTTACTTCTTTCCTGAATTTCTTGAAGAACCAGCGGTGTGATGAATTTATTGTAAGCTCTACAAATCGGATGCTAGTATCTTGAAGAGAGATTTCGCTCTTGAAAAAAACGACTATATATAGGCCGATATTCTTATCTTTCTTATCTTGTTTTCTGCGCACATTCTATTTGATAAATTATTAGGGCAAGATAGTATTCAAAACTTGACTATTACTATTATAAAAAGAGATATTTTATATCCTATTATTCCTAATTATTGTTGCTTTTGAGAAGTTAAAATACATTTTTTTTCATCTTTCAGGGTTTAATTTGAAAATTTTCCACCTTAAGGCATTCACCACAAAGAATTTGTGCATATCGGAAAAATTGTCCAAGATATAGAGGTCATAACATTTTGCAAAGTGATGATCAAAAAAAAAATAAACGTTTTCAATCGAAGGTGACGGCGGACTTTTTGAATAGGATTTCCAAAGCTTTTAAGGGCCGTACGTTCAAAATTTTGAGCTCTGCAATTTTTTATAAAAAACGGGTTGCGCGCTGACTTCACATGAAGCTAGCATCGCCATACCTGTAACTTTAAAACAGTTGCTTTGATCTGCTCAGGGTTTTTTTTAAATTAAGCGCTAATTCAGGGCTGAAGATCGCCACTAGGCCCAATCACGCAGTCCTTTCAGTTTTTTCAAAAACGATGAGCACTCTGATTTCACATGTGAAGCTGGTACCGGCAAGCCTATAACTCCGAAACCACTGCTGCATAAAAAATTGTTAATACTTTTCAAAATTCAACCAATTTAATTGTAATTGCGAAATTAAAATGCATGAAAGGAAAAATTAACCATTTAGCGTCCAAGAGGCGACGCTTTATATATGCTAATTAGACGTAGAGTGGGGGTAATTGTCAGCTCGTAACCACCCTCTTTTTAGATTAAACTTAGTCTCTAAGTTTTGTTTTTTATCTTTAAAGGTTTGGTTTTTTGAACTATGCTACATGTTTCGTAGTTTGACAATGATCCAGGAGTTGTTTGGGTTTGGTACGTTACAATATGGGATTGGTGGACTACTTTATTTCTATCACTGAATAATTTGATTGTTTTCGGAAAGCATCTCTTTATGCAATCGAGGATGCCTAATTTACCTAAAGTATACAGAGCTACTTGTACTAAAGCGGCGTAACCTAAATATTGTAGCCATTCCTAAACCAGTTTCTTTCCAAGTACTGAGCCTTCTGTGGGTGGCAATAGTATGCAGGATATTTTCGGTGTCGTCTAGGCTAATTCTGGCTTGGTCAAGTTCTTCGTGTGATATTTGTTTTGGAAGTTGTACTAATTTTTGTTCTAACCTGTCAATGTCTCTTTATTCAAAATTTATCTCGTATGTCACATTTAGCCGCTGCGTCATATGAGTTTCATAGGATTTTTCGAATTCTAGGGTATCGTAGCTGTTGTACACTTTGCATCCAAATACTGTAAGTTTTTGGGGTTCCGAAATTTTTTCTGTTTTAACCTAATCTTCGCAACTTATGTCTAAGTCTAATGGTTTAGAGGGTACCATAATATAACCATTTATTATAGGTATGAAAGTTTCCTTGTGTAACAGGTAAGGTGACTGATTACATTTGTTTTCTGAGTATCTTCTAAGTAAACTGGCTTCGCAAGATTCGCTATCTATTAACTTGACATTAGGTTGGTTTCTTCTACATATTTTATATACATCTATCTGTTTACATTTGCCAATAGTCTGTCTGTCGGTTGGTACGTAAGAGTCTCGGTATTTAATGATCATGTCATAGTCGGGGACTATTGATATGTGGACTTTATTTACTCGTATCGGGATAGGGACTATTCTTTGCAAGGAACCTTCTTCTTTCTCAATTACCGGTATCTCCAGTATGTACGTAAATAGGCCTTGGATTACTGCTACGGAGAGGGTACTGATGTCTATAATGTGCTGGTAGTTTTCTTCTTCATTGTCAAAATGGTAGCGCGTACGTTGAGTTGTCTCGAATTCTCTAATGGTTTCTTTCAGCATCTTTGGTGTTGAAATTTGGGGATGTACTATCCCGTGCTTTCCGTCGTTTATGGCGTTGATCGCTGTTTCAATATCCTCGTTTGTTTCATCTAATAGTATTGCTGCTAGTACTAATTTTGAGTTGACAAAACTATGCTTTTTTGCAGCATTCAGTCCGAAGGTGATGTTTCTTATAAACTGTCTGTCGGTATTCTCTTTGGCAGCTATCCATTTATGGTCCGTTGACGAGAAGTCTAAGATTAATTGAAGTATTTTTGTGTGATTTGACAGGATGCTAGCTATGTTTTTTTTATCTGTATAAATTGTGTCAAATGCGGTGTTAATTTGTTTCATGTCGGATTCGCTCAATGTTCCGAACAGAGTTTTGGATAGATCACCCACAAAATTCGCTAATCCTCTTTTTTGACGTTATTTTCCTAATAACTTGTGTAGGATATTCTTTTTACTAGCTAGTCTATTGTAGCGACTTCTAACCAATTGGACTTCATAATAAGGTGTGCATTTCTTGTTGCAGGCTAGTTCTGTCATAGTAATGGTGGTGTCGATGGCTTTAGTCCGGTTTTCGGTGCATGTCATATTGATAGCTAAAACCATTTTCCACTTTTCATGAAACAAGTGTAATTTAGAGATTTCCTCGATGTAGACGTTTCCTTGGATTTTCTCGAGGGTGTAGTTAGCTCTGATGATCGGTGCTAGGGCCAGCAGGAAGGTCCAGAAGGGTGTCATTTTCGTCTGCGAAATAGGGTATTGTCTGATTGATATGAATTCGGATAATTTTTTCCTTATTTCTTATTCGTATTATTATTGTCTAAGTAGTCAATAACTTCAAAAGGGCCTTTCCAAGAGGGGTCTAGCTTGTTAGACTTAGTATTGTTAATGATTTTTACTGTGTCTCCAGGTTTGCATAGGGGGTGTTTGTGAGTGATGTTTTCATCGAGTCTTTTTTTCGTTTTTTTCTGTTCCTATTTTTATTCTTTTTCTAGCCCTTCGTAGGATTTCTTCGTGTTTCTTTTTCCACTTTCTCACTAGTTCCGGATACGTTAGGGTTGGTGAACACGCTACCGATGATGGCATGTTAGCTTTTCTTCCAAACATAAGTTCAAAGGGTGAAAATCCTGTTGTTTGGTTCTTCATTGTGTTGATTGCAAAGTTAATAAATTTCAAATTGTCATCCCATTTATTGTTTCTTTCTGAGATGCTTGTCTTCATAAGGTTCCCTAGGGTGGAGTGCATTCTTTCGATGTTTTCGTTGGACTGCGGACGAAGCGCTGTTGTTTTTACATGAGTGATTTGTAATGCTTCTTCAAACTGTTGCATGATTTCTGATAGAAAGTTTTATCCCAGGTCTGTTAGGATTGTTTTGGGTGCTGCGAAGATGTAGATGTAGTGATCGAGCAGCCCTTCTATTATTGAACTAGTTGTCTCGTTAGCCATCGGGATTAACACCGTGTAGCGGGTTAATCTATCTTGTAGGCTCAGAATATATTTGTTACCTTTTACTGTTTCGGGTAATGGGCCGTATATATCTAGGGCTATTTTTTCATTGGGTTTCAAACGAATGTCTGGTATAATTCCCTCAGCTTGGTTCTTGATTCTTGTGGTTTTTTGGAGTTGACAGATGGGGCATGTTTTGACGTACTTTTTAATGTCTTCATCCATAACTATCCATCGTCCTATTTTCTTCGCTTTTTCAATGGTATTCTTTTCCCCAAGGTGTTCCGCATGCGCTTCTTTATTGATATTAGTTTTTTCTTCTTTCGTTAATTCTCGGGTATTGTTAAAGCATAGGTGAAATCATAAGTGGGGATACAAGTTAGATAGGTATTCCATCATTTCCTGTATCAGTTCCTTTTCTATTGGTGTAAATAGTGGGTCACCGAATATGAATCTTATCAATGTTAGTTTTTTGCTGATAGTTTCATCGATGAACCAGCCTAGTTTGCGTTGGGTTCAATCGCCATGTCATAAAATCGTTGTAAAGTTCATTTTGTTGAGGTGTTTCGGATCCAGATGAATTATTGGGATCATCGTTACTCTCTACTGAATCGCACATTCTTCTGACTGGGATTTAAATTTTTTCTTGTAGTATTTCGTCCTTGATGATAGTGGGGCGTTTAACTGGTGTACTTAAAATTTCTGTATCTGATAGCTCATCGTCGGTATTTAAATCTATTCCGTCTAGCGCTTGTTGTAGAATGTCGCTGGTGTGGATTGGGAATAGTCTGGATAAGCAGTCTGCTACTTTGTTCTCCTTTCCTTTAACATATTCTATTTCGTACTTATATTCGTTTAGCCGTAATCGCCATCGTAAGAGACGCAATCAAGGGTCTTTCACATTGTGTAACCAAATGAGTGCTTTGTGATCAGTTTGGATTATGAACTTGTTTTCTAGCAAGTATTGACGTAACCTTTTCATTGCCCATACATAAGAGTTCTTTTTCTGAGGTGCTGTAATTTTCTTCTGCTTTATTAAGGGTTCTGCTAATAAATAAGCAAGGATGTCCGGCCTGGGATAGCACTGCGCCTAATTCTTGATTAGGTGCGTTGGTTGTTAGAGTGAATCCTTCTTTAAAATGGGTGAATCTTAATACTGGTGATGTTGTTGATGCGTTTTTTAATTTTTCAAAAGCTTCTTCACACTTTGGAGTCCAATGAAAAATTGTGTCCTTTTGAGTTAGCCTGGTGAGTGGTCTAGCTATAGATGAAAAGTTCTTTATAAACTTCCTATAATATCCAGCTAATCCTAGAAATGATTGCACGTCTTTAGGTGTTTTCAGCTGCTTGAATTCCTGAATTGCCTTGACCTTAATAGGGTTTGGCTTAACTCCTTCTGCGGTGATCAGGTGGCCTAGGTATTCTAGTTCTGGACGTAGGTACTCGCATTTTGATGGTTTTAATTTCAGGCTAATTGCTTAATTCTTTCCAGGACAGTCACTGAATTTTTGTTATGTTCTTCTAATGTCTATCCGAATATTACAATATCGTCAATGTAAACGGAGCATTCTTTCCCAATTAGTCCTCTGAACGCATTGTCCATCATACGTTGGAAGGTAGCGGGTGCGTTTTTTAGACCAAATGGCATCCTATTATATTCAAAATGCCCTTGTATAGTAGAGAATGCTGTATATTTTTTGCACTCTTCCTTCATGGGGATTTGGTGGAATCCTGCACTTAGGTCGAAGGCCGAGAAAAACTTTGCATTTCCTAACTGGTCGAGGATATCGTCTATTACCGGGAGAGGGTATGCATCCTGGTCGGTGTCTTTATTAATCTGACGATAATCTACTACCTTTCTAAGCTTTCCTCCTTTTTTAGGGACTATCCATAGTGGGGAGTTGAAAGGTGATTGGGACTCTCTTATTATAACTTTTTTTAGTAATTCACTTTTTTCGGTAAGTGCGAATTCCTTGAGTTTCTCGGGTAGTTCATGGGATCTTAAGTTGATAATTTTTCCTGAGTTCAGGATTATTTCATGTTCAGTTAGATTTGTACAGGCTAGGGGGTCTCCATCTAAAGTAAAGACTTCTGAGTATTGAGTCACAATTTCTTTTATCCGTTCTCTAATTTTTGGTTCGATATGCTTTAGGTTCAGGTAATTTTGAAGTTTTTCCAGTCTTTTGAAGTAGTTTGAAGGGTAATCACCCCCTTTTTGGGCAAGATCAACGTCTCGTGATTCTCTTGACATAATTCTGCTGAATTTAATTTTATCTGGTATTTTGATGGGTTTCTGGGAATAGTTATAATATGGTATTTTCACCTTATTATTGTATATTGTGTATAGTCCATCAGGAATTTCTTTTTGATCTCTACCCAAATTACTTGATTTTCTTCGTCGGGTGCGTTGCTTTTACAGATTTTTGTTGAGTTTCCTGGTAGGTAGTCTCCCTCGAAATGTAATGGTAGTTTCCATTTGTCGATTATTTATCGAATCAGTTTTTGTAATAACATATCTGGGGTATTTGTGGAAGAATGGTAATCCTGTTATTCCATCTTCTAATAATGGGAAGTTTTCTTCTAATATGTGGAATAGTTTTTTTTTTCAAAATACTGCAGATAAGTGGCTTCCGTAGTTTCGTGGTGATCGTCTCCCATTGAGAATTTTCATAAAACTCAAAGGTTTATTGGTCGGTTTGTAAATGGTTTTTCTTAATTATGTTGATTGCTGCTCCGCTATCTACTAATAATTTGCATATTGATCCTTCGCTTCTTCCTCTTCCATGTATTGACTGTAATTTTCCGGATAATTTAGATATTCTGCTTGGTCCTCGTAATTTATGTGCTCCTGGATTTCCTCCGTTGTCATCTCCTCCCTTTCTAAACATTCTTCTTGGGGTTCCTGATGTTCCTGAATAGTTGTTACTTCCAGTGGTCTTTTTTTGGAACTGTCCCAGTTGAAAATTTTGGGATTTTGAAAAACATTGGGATGCAAAATGACCAGGTTTTCCGCACTTGTGGCAGGACATCTTTAATCTTTCAATTAGGCTTTTGTTAGTGTGGTAGGTTTCATTGGTCTAACCTGTGACGCAATATCGTCTCTTAAATTCATTATAAATCTTTTAATCGCGCTGTTCGCTTCTATCTCGAGGGCCATTTTTCTTTTTGTTCCCGAAGGATATTCTGCTTGTACTGCGTACACAAGCTCCTTATAGGAGTCTCTGAAAAGAAGGCTAAAAGTTTGAACCGTGTTTCCTCCCTGTCTGATTGCGTCCAATTTAGCTCTGCACAATTCAATTGAGGTTTGGATTCCGAGGTTAGTTTCTAAAGCTAAGTATAATTCTTCATAACTTCCTATTGAGATGTGTCGTATAGCTTGTTCGGCGTTGTCTCTAATTTTTTCAGCTATTACAAAATCGAGAAGTAAGTCTTGATTGTCACAGTGTAAACGAGCTCTTTTTACGCTTTTTATCCATTAGTGGATACCGGCATCGTTAGTTCCATTAATGATTTTAATCGTACTAATCATATCCTTTGCTGGTGCTAGGGGAGTGATTATAGGGGCTGTTCTAGTGGGCAGCTCATTGGGTCGTTCCGTTGACATACTTCTTGGTAGTGGTGGATTCATGAGTGCAGTTTTCTGAGAGATTGGCTGTCTGATTTCTAATATCGGAAGCTCGGTGGATCGTGGGAGCTGTTGTCTTATTCCTCGTCTAAGGACTTCAGTTTTTGAGCTTCAGGATCCGAACGTCGTCCGTTATAAGTGCTGTATTTTTTGCAACTTATTTAATTTCCCGTCTCCTGTTGTGATTTTCATCGTTAAGTGTGGCGAGTTCTTCCTTCATTCTGGAATTCTCGAGTCTTAACGCTTGCATTTCCAATCGCAATTGCTGAATGGGATCCAGAGTTAATAAAGAATCTGGTGCTGTGTGCGTTGGAGATTGTGCTCTCGATGTAGGTTGAGTGTTGTTGGGGGTGGTCATTGCCGTAAGGAATAAAGGAATCAGGTCGTGTGATGAATCAGAAGTCTCGTCAGTATCGTCCGTCGCGTATGTTACACCGTTATCTCGATACTTTGCGTATGCCAGCGTAAAATATTGGTCTCGCTCCTATTATCTGATAAGCGAGGTTATCGTTTGCTTTGGACGTATAGTCTTTTAATACAGTGGAATGCAAGGATATCGTCTACTACAATTTCTCTGATTCCAAAGTAATGGTTTCTATTATTGTTATTTAAAAATTAATTTTTTTAACTAAAAATTTAAATATATTCCATTCTTCATCAAATTTTTTTTATAGCCATTACATCTTTTCGGTTGAAACTTCATTTGTTTGGTGGAAAATTTAACTAATTTGTTGAAAATTCACCTAATCGGTGAAATATGGGGCACTCATTTTCAAAGGCATGGTTCATTTGATAAGGTTTTTAATTAAGAGATATCAAGTATTAAATCACGCTAAAATCAACTTTTATGAGACAGAAGCCAATACTATTTTAAATAATTTTTCTCTGAAAAAAGATCTCCTTTCGCTCCACTGGGAATAGAACGACAGAACTACTGATTTCCGGTCACGTGCTTTCGCATTAAGCTACTAGAGAGATCAAAAGAAGAAACTTTTTTCAGAAATACATGCATTATTTTGCTAGATGGTATAAATCAAATTTTTCAAGGAATCTGTATTATCATTAGAGAATAACCGAAAATATTGAACGTCTTTTGAGACTAGATGGAGTTATGAAAGCAAAATTATTTTAAATAATTTTTTTCTGAACAAATCTAGCAAAACAATGCGTGGTTTTCTGAAAAAAGTTTTTTCTCTTGATCTCTCTAGTAGCTCAATGGGAAAGCACCTGACCGGGAATCAGTAGTTCTGTGGTTCGATTCCCAGCGGAAAACACCAATTCATAATTTTGTCCTAGAATATCCATTTTTGTTGTTAAAAATTTTACATTTGTATTATCAGAATCAGGGTAAGGGCCCGTTTATAAACAGCCTTGCCAATTAAAGTTCGAGCTTTATCAAACGTATATAATATAGATTGATACTCAAAATTTCACTATGCAAATGTCCCATCCGGCTCAAAAATGGCTATTAATTCTGATGAAAAAGTATTTGAAAAAGCAAGCGATCATTTCTGAAAAACCATCAAGATTTCTCTAGAGATAAAGAGAATATCAAATAATTTTCGAGAAAAGGGATTCAAGAAAATGGTTTCTGAATTATATTGAAAAGTCTACCAGATTTTATTTGATGGTAAGCGACTTTTTATATGATTTGTTAACAAATGTTCTTGCTTCTTGTTTTCAATATTTTTCAACTGTGAAGACGAACCATCGAATAGGGACAGACTTGGAAGTGCTTTTCGAAATCGTTTACTCTCAAATATTGAAATTTAGGAAACAAAAATTAAAATAAGTCAAAAATTAAATTCCACTTTAATGTTCAACTTTAAACTCTTTGAAGAAACATTTACTTCAACAAATTCTAATTCCAAGATGATTGTGGCGCGCGAATATATAGTATGTAAGTGACCATGTGTTCGAATTAGGTATCCAAAATCATAAAAAATGATGAATATATAACAATAATTTCAAAAACAACTTTTTTTCGTCGAGGAATTGATGCAACTACAAATTTTTGACAGGTTTAATTATTTTTTTCAAAGTTTATTGTAGTAGTTTATGAAATAACTGCCTAGACCGGCTGATTTATAGGGTGAGAGAGAGGGCCCTCCGGATTGAGCTTTGAAACAAGTACGGGAGAGGGGTCCCTTTCTTCATAGGCAGAGACGGGGGAGTCAACGTAGAGATTAATAAGGCTTCACCCAAACCGAGAGGTTTAAGAACAGGCATACTCAAACACTGTAATGGGGAAGGCTATTTATTTGCATTTTTACAGGGTTTCTACCCTAAACTTACTTGGTCGGTACAACTGGAGGAGTCCATTAAAATAGGTTGCTGCGAACCGTTTCCCCCGGCGGAAGGCGTACTACTATGGACTTCAATCGCTTGGGCACCGGGGAAGACTTTGGGCAGCCTTGGAGATGACGTGGGTTGGTGCGGATTGGAACTGGGAGCCAGGGTCGATTTCCATAGACTTGGGTCCTTAATGTAATTAATTAATCGCGTATTTAATTTAATCAATTAATCGCGTTAATTAATTCAGATCCATCTGAGGAGAAGAGACCCGAAGCTAAGCTAGAAAACCCGTAAAGTATGTAATTTAATTAATCGCCTTATTTAATCAATTCAGATCCATCTGAGGAGAAGAGACCCAAAGCTAAGCTAGAAAACTCGGAAGGTATTTAATTGAATCAATTAATCGCGTTAATTATTTCAGATCCATCTGAGGAGAAGAGACCCGAAGCTTAGATAGAAAACCCGGAAAGTATTCAATTTAATTAATTAATCGCGTTAATTAATTAACCTGGATCCTTCTGGGGATAAGAGACCCAGAGCTAAGCTAGGAAACCCGGAAGATATTCCATTAAAAAGGTTGATCACTGCAATCATTTAATCCCCACCCTTCTGAGAAAAAGAAACCCGGTAGAGATTTGGTTTATGTGGCATTTACAAGTTGCCCTGTTTCCGGAGAATCCATTTCTATTGCTGAGGGTTCGTCCGCCGGAGGAAGGAAGATCCGGACAGAAGTGAGAAAAACCACGGAAAAAAAAGAAATAAGGAAGTTCTTTGTTACTATTAAAGTTTTATTTTTAATGGTTCTCTTCTCTAAAGGTGAGAGAGAATAGAGTGGAGTGGTTCGTACAACATAATAGCGAGTCACGACCCGAAAGAGGTTCACACTACGACATCCGAACGTCGATTGACTATGCGGGGTGCAGCCCTTTTGCGTGCAACGCGTCTTGGCGGAGGCAGAGTGCTGCTGCTGACCCTCGATGGGCGACGACTGGAATGTAACTGTCTGAACGCGAGCAGCGACTGGACTGGCCCATGATCCAACAAACCATGGTCCCGCCACTTCGATGCTCAAATACGTTCGACTTCGCGTTACCTGAGTACCCCCACCATACTCGCTGCACTGGCGCGAACGGTACGCCAAGCCAACTGCCATTCAAATTCAAAGTTGTGAAGAAGATTGGATTTAAAGATCCAAGATTGAAGGGTAGTCGGGTCTAACTAGGGAGCCGTCTGATTGGTTGACTTTTTTTTACTTGCGCGTGGCGAGACCATAGTTTGTTGGATCATGGGACTGGCCGATGGGCCTCGCTCCCCTAGTGCGCTCGTAGCGCCGCGCGTGGAGGGGCAAGGTACCAGAGGCACTGGCGCGAACTGTTTGAAACGCCAAACATACTCGAAACGGCAATTCCAAAGAAAAGAAAACAGATTCATGTTCCCACGAGAATACTATTTCGTGTAAATAGTATTCCGTTGGAAAAAAACTGGTATCAGAATCGTGTTTTAAATGTTCAGCGACTGTCGTTTAGTTTGCCGAGCTATCTCTCAGATTCTGTTAAAATGTTACTTCCTTTTTAGATGATGATTAATCCTTTTCTCGAATACGGAAGGTTGTGGATTTTAAATGACTTCCTCTCATATCCAGAACTATTATAAAAATTCATTGGATTTTCAATTAAATATTTTTTCCCTTTTATTAATTTGTCATGCAAAGACCAGCTTTTTCTAAAATGTATAAGATTGCATAAATGATGATATCAGTTTGAATGACTTAGAAATTTGCTTTATTCTTTCTAGCAAGTTGCTCTGCTTTTCCTCAACAATTTCATTTGTAATATATAATTTTGATTGGACATTGTGTCACGGTCATGAGACGTGGCCATAGGTATAATTTCCCTCGGTTCTACTGGGAGACCGTGCCATTTTCATGGAAGACAGTTGCTCCAAGTGGGAACCTCCAGTGGTTGTTGAGCCTATTTTTTTATGATATAGGTTATTGTAGTAGAGATCTTTAAAATATATAATTTTATAAAATCTGGAATATTATTTATTTCTACGTTGCAAATTTTTTGTCTTAAAACTGACTCTTATCAAATGTAAATATCTTGGAAGGACAAGCTTGACGTATTTCGACTAAGAGATAACGACTATAGTATATATCATATCAGTTAATGAAGCACTAGAATATTCCTTGGTTACATCATCAGTAAAATTCTTCATTACTACATTCATCAGTTTTCCTTCTAATTTAAAAATATGAGGAGTGTCTATATCCTAATTTTATCCTGGGCGGTTATCCTCAATTATATTGGTGAATATGATAATTTATAAAATATCTATAATTCTAACTGAATCTTTTTTAAGGCTTGCTAAAGTCAGAATTTTTATTATTCAATCGGATACCTTACTGGGTTCTATCCGGCATCATACAATATTTGAACTAGATTCTTATCTGATTCTTACCTGGTGTGTAACTGGGTTGACAAAATACTTCCACGAGATTCTTATCTGATAGCTTTCTGCTAGGCACCCGGTTCATAAAAAAAGTAATTTTGAAATTATGATTATCTATACCTCATTTTTTATCTTAATTATGAACAATTTTCACACACTGAACCCTACCTAAGATTACCTAATTTTATAACTAACCGCTTGGATCTTCTATACTTTATACGTAATTTTTATGTTTGAAACATACTTTCGTCAATTTTCCAATTGACGCAGTCTCCATTATTCGAACAATTATGGGAAGAGAGTTTTACAGTTATTATAGAAGAACAGATGAGGTGGTAAATCCATCGTGTTATTAATGTTTGGGAACATAATATAGATGCAAATCGCGTGTGACGTTTGGAACGCAAACATATCCAAACAATAAAATTTCCATTATGTACATTCTTGAGACTAAATAATACATCTATAATTTCAAGTAAATCATTTTTGAGCTTTACGCAAATCAGAATTTCTGCGATTCAATCTGAATAGAGCAATATTGAATTTGCTTAACTGTGGACCTCTCAGTAACTAAGAAATAGAGAGTTCACGCAGTAAATATTCAGATAATTTATAAATAATTAGTATTAAGAGACCTCACTTGATAACGTATACATGTCCCTCAAAATCATTATTTAACTATTCCAGCTGCACGGTTGAATATTTTTGTCTGATTTTTGCATACGTCATCTAAATATGATTCTTTTTTGCTGACAAGAGCCGGTTTTCGAAAGAACGTTCAACTTCTGTTTGATAATCAAGAAGAAAATAACAATAGCAATAACAGTGTTAGCTGACTCTGCATTTTCGAAGCATGCCTATGGACACTTGTCAAACGCCACTTATAAGGTTTTTATACCTCCCTCGTTTTTAACATTCTCCTTGTCTATGACGTTCTTGTCGGCTGGTGCCGAAAAATCAATAACCAACAGGGTTCATTTCTCGAAGTGAAGAAGAACTGTGTCAGCCCTCGTGTGCGCGACAGAAGCAATTGTCGAGAATATGAAGTTGTAGTATATGCGGCAATACTCATTTTCGACAATTGACTCTATATCTCAGGATTGTTTGGCAGAGTCGTATCAGGGGCAATGCCGTAAGAGTGACAGAGATGGCAATAAAATACTCTTACTGCCGCATTGTGCTTTTGGATGTACGTTGTTCCCGCATCAGTTGGACAACTAGATATTACGTGTTCTAGATGTTTGCGCTGTGCGTGACACGCTTTGCAGCTATCACCAAGAATGTCTTGGCTCAAAATGTGGCGAAGGTATGATAAAGTTGAAATTCAGCAGTCTTGACACGCCAAAATGAAACCCTACTTTTCCGACTTCAATCCGAGTGTGCAAGAGATGAATAATGTTTGATGCATTTTGCTCAGCCCTGATATTTAAGTCAAGGCCAAGAGGGTCTCGTCCATTTGCGACTATATGTGCCGCACCCAGAATAATCCTGTTGTAAAGACATTCAAGATTAGGTATTACGCGAACACTTTAACGGCGTGAGATGTAAAGTCGCGGAACGACCAGGACGGTAGTACTCAGACGGTACGACAGACAACTCATTGGCCTGTAATTCTTTGGGTCAGACAAGTTGCCCATCTTCGGGTGGAGCACTATGTGTCATTCCACCAACCACTTCGGAGGCTCTTCCAACTTTAGATACTAGGTGAAAATGCGGGCGAGATGCTGGTAAGTTGAAGGATACTTCTTCCACGAAGGTCTTGATAGCATCTGGTCCCGGAGCGGAATAGTTCTTCGTGCCTTTTAATAGGTACCTTTTTCACCGCCTTGTTAGTGCTAGGTGGACATTTTTCCTCAGGCGTTAGGAGGGCACTGCACAGCTCCTTGAAGCTATTTATGTTATTTGAGTTTTCTTTCAGGGTATACTGGGCTTCGTAGACTCATTTCCAAAATCCTTCGACCTCCTCTAGTTTGGGCGGCTGTCTGGTGGTCAGCAGCTTTGATTTGTTAAGTGTGGTGACGAATCCGTAGTTTGCGCGCGAACTGTCAAAACCTGGCAGTGAAATTCCCACTAGATTTCATGTACACAATCATACACTGAATGCGGGACGCATACTGACTTGGCGAGCCTATCTTGGTGCTGACTTGATGCATTCATCTTTTGGTCTAATGATCAGCCGTTGGTTTTTTTTTCTAAGTTATGTATCCGCCAAAGTTCTCGCTGCACTAGACACACTACATTTGATAGTCCAAAGGTCGGACTCTTCGGAAAAATCGACACGAAGTTCGTCATCCTGTTCAGAGAGATCTTTTGTCGCCTCTCTTTCTCTGTTGCCGGCTTGTTCTGACTGCGGTTGAGTAGGCACTCCGCTTATATAGCCCCTTTTTAGGAGTTTCTCGCACCACAGAGCATGCAGTCGCGCTATGTAACCCTGTCGTTTAGGGACCATACTGGTATCGTAGAACTCCAGCAGGTCATCTTCAATATAACTTGTTCACCTAGGTAGAAGCAAGTAAAGAATTACATATTGCAATTTTAGTTCAGTTAGTTTTTAAGTGCCTTGGACAGAAAAAACCGGTTCGTAAGCAGTTTGAGGAAAAAAAATTGTAGCTTATGTTATATTGTATTAAATATGGGTGAAAATTGCCACTTTTTCTTTAGGGCATTAAAATCCTTCACCTAGTCCAGTCTTTGGGTACCAAGAAAAAGTTAATTTTGAGGGACTATCACACAAAACCCTTAGGTATCAAAACATTGCAAACAGGTAACAACTAAATTACATGAGGAATGACAAATACCCATTATGCAATATTTTGATTTGTCTTCCTAACTGGATTTAATACTTTGGCATTTTGTGTGATGTTTTGAAGGATTGAAAATTTGCTTCTGATTGGTTCGGAATGAATTTCTATATACTTGAAACTCTCGCTAGATTTATAAACTTATTTTCTAAGCAAATTGCAATTTTCATCTAATGCGATATACTTTTTATTGCATTCATATAAAAGCGTATGTAAACAGCGTGTTAATAAACATAAGTTCATGCTAATAATAATATTATATAAAAGATTACATAAATACGATTGTGTACCTTGAAAAATGTTATCGTCTGTTTCTTGTTGCAGGGTTGAGTTTACAATCCGACCGTTTGCGCAGCCGCGACCTCAGTCCTGGTTTTCTAAGTGACAGACCTTCTCCTTCTGGCAGACATTCTCCAGATACGTCTCTTTCTCTTGCCATACGAGTACATGATCCTTCTGCCTGGTCTCTTCCTGTTGCCGAGCCACCTCATCGTCCTGATGTTCGTCGTGGCAGACCTACTTCTTCTTCTTCTAACAGACATTCTCCAGATACGACTCTTTCTCTTGCCACACCTCATAATTCCGCCAGGTCCAGGTCCCCTGCTGCCAGGCATCATCCTTCAACCATACCTGGATTCGAAGTTGAAGATCTTCCATTTATTCGACTCACTTCCCACAGCATACCGACATGGACATTCAAAGTTCAAATATACAGTTTTCCTCGCCATGAACCAATTTATTTAGAAGCAAAAGATGGTATTTTTAGCCCCATACTAAATAAAAGACAATTAGTATTATCTCAGTCCAATGGTGACGTATATGGAATATTGGAAAGAACAGAAGAAGGAACGATTGGTCGTAGATTATATACACCTGCTATTAGGGCGGAAAAACCGGTAAAAATAAACATGCAAAGCGGCGATATTGTGCCAATAAAACAAGAAGAAATCGCTGTTTTTCCATTAGAGAACAATACCCTAATCAAAACGAAATTTAAGATTCTTCACACGGGGAAGTCGATTTAAAATAATCTGCCCGTTGTGCTCATTCGCGGGTAAATCCTCTGCGCGCGCACGGCGCCCGTCTGTTGGATCTCGCGCTTCGCGCTCGGTCTCTATGCTACCCCCCCCCCTTTTATGCATAGACGTTTAGAAATTAAACGCCCAAATATTGGTAACTGTTATCGACTGCAATTTTGAAGTCCTTTTTGTTCCAGATTCTTTGGGTTTAGCGATTACATTAACATTAATTGTCTCGCTCTTCGCCCTCGATTAAAGTTTGTCAAAAATTCAAAATTTACTGTATTCTGTTGAACTTTGTTATATTAAATGTATGTGTTATTAATGTTGGTACCTTCGACTGGGATTCTTATTCAGATATTGCGAAATAAAGTACAAATTTTATTCTCCATCATTAAGGAATTTTCTTTTTTTACCTTTTTTACATGTAAGGCACTAATTTTCAAGTATACCCACTCAAACAATCCAAGCTTTTCTATTAAAGTCAAAAATGAGAAACGTGTTCTGCTGTTGGATAGTACTTTACGGGAAAATCATTTCGACATTTAGGTCAATATGGACCGAGGAGTAGCGAGGAAACCTTTTGGGATTTTCGTAAATATGATCTACTTCAGCGATTTGCCAATCAACTAGTGGCCATACAAAAAATGTTTCCAATACAGTTTTTAAAGTTTTTGGAACGCTTTTTCCATTAAACATGAACATTTTTTGAAAAAAAATAAATATTTGACCTTTAAAAATGAAGTTCTAAAATAAACTTGATACTTTTGGTATCAATAATTCAATTGATTTTACTGTTTAATCTGGAAGTACTTGAAAAAAAAAACTTGAGCTTTCTTTCTATAGAAAAAAAATAATTTTAATATAAGTGTCCTTATATGAAAAAAGTCATATCTATTTTCGACCTTTGATTTTTGAAGGTGAAATGTTTATTTTGAAAAAATGTTTCCGAGCAATGGTAAGGGAGTGAAAAAGCCTATCGGATTCATGGAGGGCAGTATTTTTTATTTGCTATTGAAAAAGCTAAAAATCACCAAAGCAGATGATATATTTTGAAAAACGACTCACCTTTTAGTTTTATAAATAAAAAATAAGAATCCCACTTTTTAACCTCAAATAGCACAACACTTTGTCTAAGTCTGACTTAGATCAGACAACTTCCTGGGTTTCACTGGAAAAGGTTTAGGAGTTTTCTGCTTTATTATTTATAATTTTTATTTACTTGAATGCTCTTTGAGAGACACACGTTGGTTTTAAATTAAAACTTTTTTTAAATCTTGATTAATATATTATTTTATAACATAACGTGCAGAGAGGAGTTTAAAAACATTCAATTTGACAGTTGTTTTACGGTTGTAAACAGCAGGGGATATTGTCAGGTGCTGCTAGCATTTGAGAGTTTCTCGAAGCACATAATCATGACTTGAGCCAGTTAAAAATTATTGGTGGCGATGGCACACCATTGGATACAGTCTGCAGTGGCAGATTTGTTTGTTGCATTTTAACGAATTACCTCTCAGATACCTTATCTTGCATCTTGACGGCACAACAAGTGATCCTAATTCCTTCACTGGCCCGGTTTGTAAGCAGTTGAAAACCTGTGAACAGAAACCAATAGACAATTTTAAAGCAATCACAGCTGACTTACCTGAAATTGATCCAAAATTGCTTAGCAACGACCAAAAATACTTGCTTGAAATCTGCAATGCTTTCTCTTCTGGCAATTTCCCAGATGCTGTTGCTAATAAGAATTCCGGCGCACTTCGCTACGCCTGCTGGCTTACAGCAGCAAACGCAGTTCTTCGACTGTGCGTCACCAAAGAGAGGCCCTCCAGAGATCTGAAAATGATAAGAAAATTTATTATTCGAGTCAAGATACTTACTAGAGCAGACATGCACAACTCGGGGAAATCTCCTGCGAGAACACATGTTCCGCGTTCCCTACTCTTTCTCCTAGACAGCGATAGAGGTGGTAGACGCGTGGAAAATCTCTACTCTTTGACGTACGCGTCAACCACGCACATGCGCCCACCACCTCTCTCGCTCTCCAGGAGAAAGAGTAGGGACGCGAAACATGTGTTCTCGCAGGGAATTTCCCCGAGTTGAGCCTGTCTGTACTAGAGGATGTTAGGACAGCTGCAATTGACCCTTGCATTCAAAATAACTCTTCACCCTGATAACTTGATGTTGACAATGCTTTCCGACAGCAGAAGAACTGTCAGAGCGCGAGCTCTGAAATTGATTAAAAACGCGAGAAGTGATCCACATCAGGAAAATGTTCGCTAGTTCCGACCGCGCGAATAAATTTTTCTGCTGCAGACTACCCTGACCTTACTGATTGGCAACATGTCACTCCTCCACCTGCTCTGAGAGATATAACAGACCCAGGAACTGGAAGAGGCATTGGGTGATTGTGATTTCGTCGAAAGGTTGCCCAAGTTTTCATGCCTTACTCAAGCAGTTGAGAGGACCATGTAATTAGTAACACGGGCATCTCTTAAAGTATGTGGCCCGGAGTCAAGAGACAATTTCATTAGGAAAACGCTTCAGTCCCGCAAAGATTTACCAAATATGAGAATTAAAGCAGATTTTTCATCAGTTAAATAAGCGGTAACTCCCTCATGGTTGGCTGGTTGGGCAGGGAGTGGGCGGTATTCGATGAGTATCCACCTCCACGTAGGGAATCCTGGGTCTTCGTTGAATGTACACGCAAAGTGCAGAGAGCTACACAGACGTGAATTTCCCTCAAATTCAGGCCTATTATACTCCTTGCTAGTGGTTTCAGATAGGGGCATTTCTTTGTCCAAAGACTTCTTTTGTGCTAAGGTGGTCTCCCTCTGAACGTGGGGCCGACGATATCATCCGATCAAAATGAAAGTTGGTACAGTTAATAGTATTACCGGATGGAACATATTTTTACCTGAGCCGATATCAATTTAAAAAAAAGGTGTTTTTCGATGTACCCTAATGTATAACCGGGTATATAGCTGTTTATACTTGAAGAACCTTGAGATTTTGATACGTACTAGCTAACGATTTATTTTTTTAAATTATTCCTTATTCCTGAACAACTGTATAAAAAAATACAGTACTTCACTAGAATTTCAAATTAATGCGCGTAAAATAAATATTTTGCTCGTCTTTGGTTTATAATAAACAATTTATTGGTAAAACGAGATTTATTTTCTAACAAAAAAAATAAATGAAATGAAATCAATGTATTAAAAGTGATAGTTTTGAAAAAAATCCAAAACAGCTCTTTCGTGCAGTTTGTGATCCCTCAAATTGTATAAAATACAACTTGTAGTATTTTCTTATATTACTGTAATTTCAATTCATCTGTAAAATGTGCAAAACTGTTAAAATTACGTACAATGATATACCGGAACTTAATTTAACGTTCCAATTTTGTGGAGTAAAGAACTTCGATTTTGTATAAAGTAGTCTTTATACAGTAGTGAGTATTGGAGCTCCAATATGATGCGACGAGAGTACATTGCAAAATCCATGCAAAAATGTAAACCACTTAATTTTTCAGGACAAACTTTGTTCATTTTTCAACGTAGTCTGATGAAATAGGACGAGTTGCAGTTTACACCTGTAATGGTTTTGTCCTTTTAACACTGTCTTGGATTCACAAGATATATAATATGGAAAATTCTCGGTACCCAAGACAGGGCATCTCGAGATTGATGGATTTAGCTCGCAAGAACGTTACAAACACGGGCTCCAACAGTTATTTTGTAGTTTTTGTGATAAACTAGTTTTTCAGTTAGATAGATAGATGAGCGTTTATTTTTCAGCCTGCTGGCCTTAAAAAATTGACTTGCTTACACTTCCATTTTTTACAGAATTTTATTAAAACTAACCCTTAAAACTAACATCCATTCACTTATTATCTCTAATGCCGCTCGCTTTTGTCTCCTTGCCTTCCTCGCTTCGCCTCGCCCCGCACGCATGTCCCTACTTTCTCGCTTTGCCTCGCATTGCCAAACTCTGCGTCCGCGGCTAATACCTAATACTTATCTACTATTTACAATATATACAGTTTACTTATATCTACCCCCTCTTATATTTACAATCTTTCCTTCTCCATTCCTCTTCCTCCTTCCTTTTCTTTTCCTCCATCTTACCCAACACATGATCCCTTCACGCATGCTACTGCCATTTCGTTCCCGCTTTCACGCATCAATACCTCCATGCTTATCCCACTCTTTTTCACCTCTACGCACTCCTCTGACCAGTGCTCCACTCTTGCATCCCCCTTCCCACATAGTGCACACATCCTCTTCGCCCTGAAGAGCCGGAACGTATTAAAACCCTCTATGCACCCACATCTCTTCCTCGCTATAAGCTTCTGACTTCCTTTCTCTTCTTTCTCACACAAGTATTGCGCTATCGCCTTTGGCATAATCCACACATAGTTCCCGTTAAACCTTGACTCTCTTATTCTCTCTTCCCCTGATGTCTTCTCTCTCTCCATGCCGCTTTTCCTAACCAACTCGTATACCTTCCTTCCTTCCTCGTGCATCCTTCTCACTTCATCTATCTGCAGTCCACTCGTTCTAAAATACATTTCCCTTTCAACCTCCATCTTCCCACCTTTTCTCCTGTTCTCCTTCTCCCACCAACACTCCCTAACCAGCTCACTGCCCCCCTCTTCCAGAAATTTCTTCTCATATTTACACGCCCGACTCCCCGTTAGAATCCCTACACTCGTTCTCGCCGTCTCCCTCCTGCCAATATAATAAGGCGTGTTCCTTGCCAACCTCCTTTCCTGAACACCATAACCTTCGACTTTTACGAATTCAGTTCTAACCTGATCTTATCCAGGCATCTTCTCAACCTCTTCATTATCTCCTTTAAGGCCTCTTCGCTTCTTGCCAACAACACTATGTCATCTGCATACGCTAGTGACCAAATTCTAACCCCTCCTATCCTGAATCCTTGTACCACTCCGGCCTCCAGCTTACTTTCCATATTCGCAATTAAAATCGCAAAAACCGTTGGGCTAAGCGGACACCCTTGCCTTGACCCCCTATTCATCCAGAATCCCTCCGAATTCCCCTGCCCTCCTCTTACCTTATCCTTGGTATCTTCATATATATCCCTTTCCCTCTCCATCAGGCCTCTCTCCACTCCCCTATCCTCTATCTATTGAATTTTCGTTTGAAAAATATGTATTTTTAACCAAACAGTGAAACTTCCAACCAAAGTGATGAATTTTCCACAAAAAAGATTGAGGTTCTACCAAAAAACATAGAAGAAATTTTCCACAATGCACATGAAGTTTCAAACAAATGTTGAAATTTGAAGCCGAACAGACGACCTATCTAAAGACAGTTTAATTTTCAAAACTAAAATCTGATTTTTCAACAAGGATGGTAATTTTCAACCAAATTGTTCAATTTTCTACAAAATTGTTGATGTTTTAAGCCAAAAGAATGAATTTTCTACAAAATTATAATGATTTGTCGCGTTTTCTCTACAAAGATACATATTAATTTAAAAATCATCTTTTTGTACGCCAACTTGAACTTATAGTTTTAATCGCTTGTAAACAAATCTCAAATTACTGATATTTCAACTTATTTTTGAAATAGTTACTGCGGGAGGAAAAACCTCGAGCCCAAAGCGAAATTTAGGGGGTGATTAGTTCAAGAACGAATTTAAATATCCTGTAAAGCCGGGATTTTTTTCGTTTTCCTCCCTAAGAAATATCCATCCGTGAAAATCTGGAAAAACACCAATGTGCCAAGTTTTATAGTGAGAATTTTCATATATCTGTTCCGAAATTCAAAAAGGCTCCAATTCCACATAAATTAACAAATTTAATCTTCCGCGGAAAATTTGTTATTCAAAAATTTATATTACCTTAATTCTAATAACGCTACAAAAATGTTAAAAAATTGTCCTTTTTTAATTATTCATGAACTACAATTTTCTTCCATTATTTTGTCAATAAAGTTACTTTTGCTTCTAATAACAAAAATGTAAGGACTGGTGAATAGGTTTTATTGGTTTAAATCGAAGCTTACACTGTACAATGCAAATTTAATCTTAGATTGTAGAGATTGACGCTTTTGCACTTAGAATATAACATTTCGAAATAAAAACAAAATTTTTACATCCTTATTTGACGAATAAATCCTAAAAATCTTCCTTAGTATGAAATTGCTTATTTTTTTGTTAAATTGTTTTAAACTGAATCGCTGCAAAATAGCTATTAATTCTGATGACAAAGTATTTGAAAAACCAAGCAATCATTTCTGAAAAACCATCAAGATTTCTCTAGAGATAAAGAGAATATCAAATAATTTTTAGGAGATGGGATTCAAGAAAATGGTTGCTGAATTATATTGTATAGTATAACAGATTTTATTTGACGGTAAGCGACTTTTTATATGATTCGTGAACAAGAATTTAGAAAATGAGTAATCGACGAATTGAGAATACGGGCTTATCGAATAGGGACAGACTTGGAAGTACTTTCCGAAACCTTTTACTCTAAAATATTGAAATTAAAGAAACTAAATTCAAAATAAGTCAAAAATTAAATTCCACTTTAATGTCCAACTTTAAACTCTTTGAATAAACATTGAGTTCAACAACCTCTAGTTTGAAGATGGTTGTGGCGTGCGATTATACAATGTGTAAGCGACCATGTGTTCGAATTATGTATTCAAAATTATAAAAAATGATGATTAAATAACACAAATTTCAAAAACAGCTTTTTTCAGTTGAGGAATCGTGTTTTAATTTTTCAGCGACTGTCGCTTAGTTTTCCGAGCTGTCTTTCAGATTCTGTTAAAATGTTACATGCTCTCTAGATGATGATGGTTGTTAAGCCTGTTTTTTTAAATCATATAGATCATTGTAGTAGATATTTAAATTTTTATAATTTTATAAAATATGGAATACTATTGATTCCTACGTAGCTGATTTTTTTATCTTGAAACTGACTCTTATCAAATGTAAATATCTTGGAACGAAAAACTTGGCGTCTTTCGGCTAAGAGATAACGACTATAGTATAGATCATACCAGTTAATGAAGCACTAGAATATTCATTGGTTACAATATCAGCCAAATTCTTCATTATTACATTCATCAGTTTTCTTTCTAATTTCAAAAATATGAGGAGTGTCTATACTCTGAGTTTATCCTTGGCGGTTATGCTCAGTCATATTGGTGAATATAATAATTCATAGAATATCTATAATATTTTTTAAGGCTTACTAAAATCAGAATTTTTATTATTCAATCCGACACCTGTGTTCTATCCGGCATCATACAATATTCAACCCAAATCTTTCTGATTCTTACCTGGTTTGTAACTGGGTTGACAAAATACTTCTACCAGATTCCTATCTGATACATTTCTGCAACGCATCCGGTTTATCAAAAAAACATTAATTTCGAAATTATGATTATCCATTATTCATTTTTCATCTGCATCAATACACCATTTTCACACACTGAACCCTACCTGAGAGCACCTAACTTTATAACTAATCGCTTGGATCTCGGAGACTTTATACGTAATTTTTATGGTTGAAACATACTGTTGTCAATTTTCCAATTGACTCATTCTCGATTACGGGAACAATTACGAAAAGAGACTTTGACAGTTGCAGAAGGACAGATGAGGTGGTAAATCCATTGTGTTATTAACGTCTGGGAACATGATATAGATGAAAATGGCGACAAAGGTTGATGACAGCTTCCCGACAAGTGTTCTATTTACGTTGTGATAACTACTTTAAGTAAAGTGAAAACTTGACATATGACGTTTTGAAAGCACACACATCGAAACACTAAAATTTTCATTATGTTCATTCATAAGAATGTATAGAACATCTGTAATTTTGAGTAAATCATTTGTAAGCTTTGCGTAAATCAGAATTTTTACGATTTAATCTGAATGGAGCAATATTGAATATGCATAACTGTGGACTTGAATGTTTTGTTAGTAAGAAATACGGAGAAATGAAATAAGTTTCAAACCACGTTCTAAAAAATTATAAAAGTTGGAAAAATTTTTCTACTCTTAATTCCACTCGTTTTCGTTCCAAATAGCTTATAATTTTCCAAATTGTAAGGTTAACTGTTAGATCAATTATGAATTTTGAACCTCCGTCAGCATTAATCATATTCCCTTAGCGCCATATTCATATTTATTGATGTTGTTTACTATAGTTAATACTTACAATAAATTCTGGCATCGCTGGTTGAGCTATACAATTTTTCCGTGTATAGTAGTTCCGAAACTTCATGCGTTATAAATATTCAAGTATTTAAACATAAGAATCAAATTCTTTAAGAAAATATAGTTTAATAGAATTGTACAAGGCTTGCTGGCCACAACAACCAGAAACACCGAACACTTAAGAGGATTTTTTAGAGCTATAAAACGGGATGCAGGTTTCCGGCTGCACGGTTCAATATTTGTGTCTGATTTTTTACAAACGTCATCAAGATTTTTGAAAAAATGTTTATATTCTGTTTGATAATAAAAAAAAAGAACAATAGCAGTTACGCTCAGTGTTAGCTGTGTCTGCATTTCCGAAGCATGCCTATGGACCCTTGTCAAGCGCCACGAGGCAGACACCCCAGAGCGCGTCGAATTAGCCGCAACGAATGACCCTTTTATTGCTTTGAAATTCAAGCCCGCTGAAAAAAACTGAATTAAATATGACTAAAAATGGCCACTTTTTCTTTTCCGGCATAGGATATTTGGAAATATTGACGTATAGAAAAAATTTAGCCAACGGAATTGTTTTTAGGGGATTAAAGTCCTTTACCTAGTCCAGTCTTTGTGTACAAAGAAAAAGTTAATTTTGAGGGCCTATCACCGAAAACCATGGGGTTTCAAAATGTTGTAAACAGGTAACAACTACATTACATAAGGAATGAAAAAAACCCATCATGTAACATTTTGATTTGTTTTCCTATCTCAATTTAATACCTGAGCATTTTGTGTGATGCTTCGAAGGATTGAAAATTTGCCTCTGATTGGTTCGGAATGAATTTCTATATGTCTGAAACTCTAGCTAGATTTATAAACTTATTTTCTAACCAAGTTGCAATTTTCATGCAATGCGATGCAATTTTTATTGCATTAATTTTAAAGTATATGTAAATAGTGTGTGAATAAACATAAATTAATGCTCATAATAATCTTATATAAAATATTACATAAATACTATTGCGTACCTTGAGAAAAATGTTATCGGCTGTTTCTTGTTGCAGAGTTGAGTGTACAATCCGACCGTTCGCGCAGCCGCGACCTCAGTCCTGGTGTTCCAAGTGACATACCTTCTTCTTCTCGCAGACATTCTCCAGATACGACTCTCTCTCTTGCGTTGCATCATCCTTTTGTCTGGTCTCCTCATGTTGCCCGGCCACCTCATCGCCCTGATGTTCTTCGTGGCAGACCTACTTCTTCTTCTAACAGACATTCTCCAGACACGACTCTTTCTCTTGCCATACCTCATTCTTATGCCGGGTCTCCACCTTCCGCCGATCTGTCTCTTCGTGCCAGGTCCAGGTCTCCTGCTGCCAGGCATCGTTCTATAACCATACTTGGACTTAAACTTGAAGAACTTAGATTTTTTCGATTTATTCCTCACAATAATCCAAACCGGATATTCGAATTCCGAAAATACGCTTTTCCTCATGATAAGCCAATGCAATTCAAAACAATGAATAGTGTCTATAGACCCATCCCTAACGAAAAACAAATTGTATTATCAGCGCCAAATGGTGACGTATTCGCAATATTGGAAAAAACAAAGAAAGAAACGCTTCTTCGTGGATTATATACAGATATTACAAGATTTGTGGAAAAGCGGGCGAAAATAAACATGTACACCGGAGTGGTCAATGAACTGACCCCACGAGAAATCGTGGAATGTCCAGTAGGCAACAAACGCATAATCGAACAGAAATTCACAGTAGTACATGTGTAAGCCATAATACATTACACGGTTGAGTCCACACGATTATACGTAAACTATTTAAAATTAAAGGTCAAAACGTTGACGCCTGTTATATTCTTCAATTTTGAATTTCCTTTTGTTGAAGCTCTTTTGGCTCTAACGAATACATTCACATTACTTGTCTTGCTTTTATTTGCGCTCTATTAGAGTGCAACAAAAATCAGAATACTGTTTCAGATATTGCAAATCAAAGTTTGTCTATCTAATTTGAACTTAACAATGTTGATCCTTTTGGATAGTAGTTTACGGGATAAAATGTTAACATTTAGATAAATATTGACAGAGGGGCAGGGGATAAATTTTTTGGGATTTTCTTGAATATCATCTATTTCGGCGATTCTGAACTCTTCTGTTGGCAATAAAGAAATTTCGATTTAGTACAGTTTCGATACTTTTTTTAATGGCCCCACATTTTTTAATTAAGACTCTCAAAAAGAAAAACTTTAGCCATCTTTTGAGATGAAAAAATATGCGTTTTTCCAAAAAGCCAAATTTGTCTTGAATTTTTAAACTACGAAGATGAATTTTCAATCAAATGGTTGAATTTTGTAACAAAAAAATTAAACTTGAACTAAAAACAGTTAAATTTTCAAGCCAAAAAGACAAACTTTTTAGGATTTTTCAAGAAACAATTTCATTCTCAAACAGGAAATTTCCATAAAATATAAATTTTCTACCAAAAAAGAAATTCTTAACCAAACATTTAAATCCTCAAAAAAAAAAAACATACACACAATTTTAAAAGAAAAGAATAATTTTTTTAACAGATTCGTCTGTTTCGAAAATTAATCTCTCCTTTCAAAATACCAAATAGTTCATCTTTCAACCGAGAAATTTGAATTTTCAACAAAAATTCAATTTTTAAACAAGAAAAACGATTTTCGTAACATAAAAGAAAAATTTTCTAGCAAGAGACAAATTGTACACACATTTGCGCACAGGCATTTTCAAATTAAAGGTCAAAGCATCGTCAACTGTATTTTTATGATTGTAAATTCTTTTTTGTTGGAACTCCTTTGGCTTTAGCGAACACATTCTCATCGCGTGTCTTGTGCTACGCACTTGATTTTTGCACTCTATCAAAAACATAAAAACAATTTTGGTGTAGAACTTTTTATTATATCTTTCGTCGTCTTTTCCAAAAATTCAATTTTTTCATTCTTAAAGTTATTTTCACGGAAAAAGAAACAAGAACTACGCGTCCTATCAAGAAATGATTACCAACAAAAAGTGTAGTTCTTTTTAAGATAAACAACTACTGCCTTCTTTTTTTGTAGCTTGTGTCTTCTTTACAAAAATGTAATTTATTTACTTTTATTGTTCTTTTTTCTATGATTAGAACAATATCTACGCGTCGTATCAAAAAATAATTAATGATAAGTATGTTGTTTTTTTAGGTAAACGATTCTTGTGAATTCATTTTTTTGGTCTTTCATAGCTTGACTGCAAAATAGAATTTTTTTTATTTTTTAGTATATTTTTCGGTGGTTAAAACAAGAACCGTTGGTCGAAAATATGTATGATGTATCATATGATGTGGTATCAAGTGACATTCGAAGTGATTGGATAGATTTTATTAATAAAAGAGAAGATTTATCGACAAATAAAAACTTTCACTGTCACATTCAACGGTCAAAATGGAAGAATCCTAAATATTGTAAGCCTTGAAAGTATAATCATGATGAAATCATTAAAAATTATATGATTTATAATTAGGAGCTTCGAAATTAACGAATTCAAGCTTAATTGAAAGGTTTTTAAATGAAGGAATTCCACACATTGTATGAAGTTAAAGAAAGTCATAAGTTATATTACTTATTTACTAATTTTCGTATTTTGAAATGAGCGGCCTGAACCTGGAGGGAGTAACAATCTCGTTGGCTAGCCGCTGTTTCGGACCCAGCTTCGCCACAGGCCGCTTTGGTTGCCTCTGGAGTGTCGCCATCTTTTCCCAGACCTTATTATGACGCCCGAAAAATGTGCCTTGATCACGTGGGTAGAACTCACCTCCTCCGACGCTGAGAATGCCTTGTCGGGCAATTTCAGGGTACTGAGAATAACATCCAGGTTTCAAAAGAGCAACTTGTCCAGTCCAGCTGCCTTTTCTCCTTTCTCGATGTCTCTGCCAAAGTTGGTCCGGCTTTCTCTCTTCGCCTTACGTATTGCACCCCTGTATTCATCCCTCATCGCCATAAATGAGGTCCATGGTTCATCCGTTTTGTCAATACTGACACGTCCAAACCTCTCTCTGGTTTCCCTGCGAAGGTCCTCGAGTTTCCCGTTCCACCAGTGTGTCTTCCCGGTTATTCGGATTCTTGTGGCTCGAAAATTATTTTTATAAGTGGATTCCAATCCGAACTCCATCCGGGTGTAATCTGAGAGAGTGGGTTTGATTGAGACTCTCCACTTCTTGACATTGTCTCTAACATTGGCTGTACAGAGAGTGATTTCGATTACTTCCTCCCTGACCGAGTTATGAAACTTCGGGGTATTCCCCTTGTTAAGAATATATAAATCAGTAGTGATTAGGTATTCCAATAGATCATTATTATCAAAGCGTAAGAAACTTTGCGGTGAACGTCTTACTGTTGCTAAGTTGGTTTCGAAATCCTGGTGGAAGCTTACGAAATTCGCTTTCTGCACTTCCCACGAAATCTTATTTAATTCCTTTAAATCCCTTGAACTCCTTGAACACTATAAAATCTTCTTGAATCCATTGATATTCCGTGAATTTCAGTGAAGTCCTTTATATTTTGTGAAATACTAAGTGGCAAAAATGAGATTTTACAGGAGAAGGGAAAGAAGCGAGAGCCGAGTCAGGTAGCGTCTTGGAAAGCCCCAAGTTTAAAAGTTAATTGCAGGCGAACTAAAATTGATAGAATTTTTTCGTTTGCTTCATTCGAAAGATCGTCTCAAAGATATAAAAAAAGATGTCAGACTCTCAAACCCGAAATTTTCGCCACTTAGGTTCCTTTATGTTTCTGCGACATTATTATATTATTATACCATTAAGCCATTTCCCTTTCGGGGTAGGCGTGACTTGCTCGGTTGGACAAATGGTTGGATTGATGTAGATTATATAATCACTCTTATTAAAAATAAATATGATTTTAAAGTGATTAATTTTACTTCTGGTGAATTTAAAGTAGTCTGTACCTATTTGAAAATCTTTAAATACTGCTGATATTTTTATCAATACCGATAATTCCAGAAAAGATTCTCTAATTGGTTCTAATCGATTCCTAGCCCCATCGTTTGCAAGTTTGAGCTCACCTAGGGGGCGCGTTTGTCGAATCTTGCGCTACGCACACAGTCTTTGTACTTCCCCTGAATTTCTGCATAGACCTTCTAAAATTAAAGGAAAAAATATTGAACGTATATTATACCGATCCCAGCCGAAATAGATGGGAACGTGTATACCCTCGGACCTCAGTCCTACCCCAGTTCCCTGGAGCCCAGCCTTCGTTTAACCGGTCCCAGCAAACACGGATGGACGGGAACTTGCCCGGGGCACTACAGATTCCGATCTCTGCAGCCACCACTTCCATCACCTTGGCAGTGCAAACACACATCAGCCCCTTTCCATTTCGCCGGACGCCGGACATTGTTCGGGGCACTCCCAGTGTGCCGCAGCAGGAACCAATCGTGATTTTTTCTCGGTGTATCCTTCACCCAGTCTTTTAGGCCAGCGAGTCGTATTTTATTTTAGCCCTACCCTCTATATCTAGCGAGCATTCCCCTGAGGATGTTCCGCATATGGGTTACAGACTCCCAATGCGGGTTAGTGATGGTGATAATGATGATAATTTAAAAATTAATGCATATTGTATTTTTTCAAAACATTCACATTCGCCTGTGTAAGAGAAGGATTCACGAATTGCTTCCGATTGCTTCTGAATGAATATTAATTTAGCCACAACTTTGATAAAAACGTAATCCTCTATTTTTAGGTTGTAGTGTTCAGTTTACAATCCGATTCTTTGCGCAATAGCGGCCGTACTCCTCGTGTTCGTCGTTGCAGAACTTTTTCTTCTTCTTCTTCCAAAAAGGACGTTCTCCAGAAAAGATTCTTCCTCTTGCTAGACCTGATTCTGCTGCTAGGTCTTCTCCTCATGCCGACAATCTTCTTAGTGACAGGTCCAGATCTCCTCCTATCAGCCATCGTTCTTTACCCATACTTGGATTTAAAATTAAAGAGCTTCCATTTATTCGAATTATTCCCCACAGCAATGCGGGCCGGATATTTGAACTACGAAGATACACCTTTCCACATAATAAAGCAATTAAATTCAGAACATATGGTAATATTCATAAACCTATACCAAAAGAAGAACAAATTGTATTATCAATGGCCAATGGTGACGTTTTTGCAATATTGGAAAGAACGAACCATCAAACGACTGTTCGTGGATTATATACACCTCTTCTTATTGGAGAAAGGCGGGCGAAAATAAACATGTACAGCGGCGCGGTTGTTCCATTAATCCCAGAAAAAACCGAAGATAGTCCATTAGTCAAGCAGAAGGCAATCAAATAGAAATATACAGTTATATTCTGTAATTTTTAATTCCCTTTTGTTGAAGCTCCTTTGGCTTCAATTAATACATTCGTTATTCTTCTTATATTATAATAAATGTATGTATAATTAATTTTTGTAACTGGAATAAGGACTGGTCATTAAAAATTGCAAAATAAAGTAAATTTTTTATTCTATATCATTATTTTATTTTAGTGAACCCAAAAAGTGTACACAAACAATTTTTTTTAGATGAATAGAAATTTGGATAAATATTGACCAAGAGGTAGGGGGTGGAAGTTTTCTGATTTTCGTGGATATCGTCTATTCCGGCATTTATGCCTTCTTCCAAAACAGTCAAATTTGTGTTTGACTTTCAATTTAAGGGTCAAATATTAATTTAAAAAATATTCCGAAGTTTACTCAAATGGGTGTAAAAAGCTTATTGCCGAAATGTATTATATCCACGAAAGTCCCCAAATGTTCACCCCCTTACCTTTGGTGAATATTTATCCAGATAAAAAAATGTATTGCTCATAAACTAATTTCCACAAACAAAACACTTAGCCTAAGTGTGCCTTGGATCGGACAACTTTCCTTTTTTGAGTGGGTACACTTGAGATATATTGATCGATGTGCGTCTTATCAAAAAGTAGTATGCCTCAAAGTTGTAGAAATAATAACATTTTTCAGGACCAAAAAAAAAAAAAAAACATATATGCGTCTCTACAAACATAAATGAATTACGAAGCAAAAATTTCTCGAATTGTAAAAAAATCTAACCACAATGGAGAAATTTCATTCTTCTCTCCCTTCCATGGCTTACCTGACAAAAATTCCTTGAACTGCGTTACTCAAATCTGAATAAGTATAGAAAATTTTATGTGAACGTTTCAATTTCACTATTTTAATTTACGAATTGTTTATTTTCAATGTTTTCAAATTTTTGTAAACCAGCCAACAAGACCTGAAGAAAGTGCCTGAATTGTCTTAAGTTTTTAATGGCTTCATGGTCTTAAGAAAAATATTGCACAGATTTTTATTGTAAAGTTTTCGACTCAATGAAAGCCTATGAAAATGTTTTCCATGATCATGATCAAGTACTGTTACATGTGCGTGTATCGTACACTAAAATTAGTACAAAACCAAACCAGTCTACCGTAGTTGAAAGAAGATAAAGTAATGAATTAAAGACAAATTAACAATTTTATTAAATATTAATATCAACACTATGAGCGCTTACTAAAATATCTTTGTATCGAATAAAGCAAAAAAAAATAGTAATAAGGAAAGAAACAAGAATTAGCTGTAAGGTATGGACAGAACCTATATTTTATTTTTACATTGTTCAGTTATTCGTCAATGTAAGAAGTTTCTGGAATTTATTTAGAATGTATTTGGGACCGTCCACAAATCTCGTGACGCATTTTTCTTTTTTTTATATCGCTGTATCCTTTTTCACTTTGGGAAAATTGTATTCTCATCTTCATTTAAACAAAGAAAAAACGCATCACGATATTTATGGACGGCCCCCTTTAGTTTTAGCGATTCGCCCTGGAATCTTTGGATCTAAGTCTATGAATAACTTAAAAACGAGATCTCAAAAATACCTGATTGGGAAGGATTTCATTTCTTTTCGTTGGGGCTGCGCTCGCCAACAGTTTCGTTATTTTAGAATTCCTTCTTCACAAGATACATATGAAAGTTTGGGTGGTCTAACTTTCAATCGATTTAGGATGTTGAAATTTTTAGCAATATTAATGTCTTACAAATCAATATACTCGGAATATTTTTTTAAGCTAGTCGTTCTGATCATCAGTGCTCTTAGAGGTGCCAAGCTTTCACTGGTTAATAGCTTCAGAAGCATTCCCGCGTTTCAACAAAATGCTGAGAAACTTGCGGGGAAAATGCAGAATGCGGTGGTCTTTGGTTTTCTCCGTGTCCTCAGTGTGCACGAGACCTTGGCCAGATCTTCCTTTAATGGTTGTGAGAAGAGGTTACAGCTAAAACGTTACCGCAGTTTCGCCGGGAGCGATGGACTCAATACGACCTCTCTCTCTTTTCATTATTCTTGGCTATAATGTTCGTGTCAGCTGGTGCCGAAAATTCGATAATGAACATGGTTTCCTTCCCCAGGTCAAGGAGAACTATGTCAGGATTCGAGTAAGCCACAGAAAAAAATTTCTAGAACATGATGTTCCAGTATATGCGGCATTTCTCATTTTTGGCAATTGCCTTTATTTTCCTAGGAGCGTTTGGCAGCGCGGTATCAGAGCTAATGCCGTAGGAGCTACAGATATGGTAATAAAGCACTTTTAGTGCCGCATTGTGCCTTTGGATGTGCGTCCTTCCCGCAGGAGATAGAAAACTGGATAGTAGAGTGAAAATGACACTGTCTTGACACGCCAAAATGAAACCCTCCGTGCCCGACTTTAATCCGGGTGATTTAAGGAAAGCAAACTTAAGCGCATACGACATCAAATGATCCTTCACATTTCTGTGGAAGATGCCGTTCCTAATGTTGTCGAGGAGCTGTTTGCGAAAGTTTTTCTTCTGCCCAATTCGCTACTTTGTAGAAAAGCGCTCTTTGCTCCCTTTGTCGTGTTTCCTGGTCATTTTAAGAATATGGTCTCGTCCATCTTCGCCTATATATGCTGTATCCGGAATAATCCTGTTGTGAAGACCTTCGAGATTTAGAATTTTGTTTGTCCTCCCTCCATGAACCCAATCCAAAAGAATAGAGTAAGACCGGGACGGCAAGCATATTCGTTGCAGATACTGTGTTCCTCGCCAACAGTTTGGAGGACCAAATCTGTCAGATAAGACATTCGTATCAGCATCAAAGAGCATTCTTTATAGATGTCACGTCCTGATTTGGGCTCAGTGGCACGCCCAGGTATGTATAGGTATCTTCAACGCCAAGGTATCGCATAGTGCTTCTATCGTCAGTAGTTTTGTCTTGTCGAGTGTGTGATAAGGGATCCGAAGTTTGCGCGCAAACTGTTGAAACCTAGCAGTAAAACTCATGCCAGATGTTATATGGTCAATCGAATACTGAATTTGGAACGCGTGCTGTCTTGTCCAGCCTACTCCCCTTCTACATAAATTAACAAATTGAATTTTCTGCGGAACATTTTTCATCCAAACATTTATAATTAAATTAAATTAAAATTAAATCTTTTGCACTTAGAAGATAATATTTGGAAATAAAAACAAAATTTGTCTATCCTTATTTGATGAATAAAACCTATAAATCTGTCTTAGTATAAAATTGTTTTTTCCAAGCAAAGTATGCTTTATTTCTTCTATAAATCTGTCGCGTACATCGCAGGCTTCCACTTTAATTCGGTATTATACTTTTGAAAAATACGCATGGACACTTTATATATAATACTTAGTGCTTCTTAAGCAGTTGCATTTAATATACAAGATAATGTATCTGAACAGAAACAGAAATGATTCTATTTCCTATGATTTCTTATAACAGTCAAAATTTGTTATGAAAATTTGGAATAAGTTAACATTTACTGTTTTCATAAACATTTTTATAAATAAATTCTTAAGAAATAAAGTTTTTTCATAGCTAAATATATTTTTTGATCAAAAGTGATCCACAGTTGTCTTCAGAGGCATTTATATAGTTCGAGCTTTATCAAACATATAGAATATAGATTGATAGTAAAAATTTCATTATACAAATGTCCCATCTGGCCGTTTCTTTGTGAGGAATTTTTTTTTTCAATTGTTGATTGAAAAATAAATGTTCGAATTATTTCCATCATCAATAATACGGCTACACGGCTACTTCAGTTAGGCTGCAGCTAAACTTCGCGGATATCCTTAAGGAGTACTTTCCCTGTACTTAAATGAAACGACGTTATACTTCAACTATATTTGAGCTAAACCTCCACTATACTTCATTCAAATATGAGTGAAGTATGAGATCGTCTAACTTACCATACTTTTACTATATTATTTTAAAAAAGACTCTCATACGATTTCCCAGATGTTTTCCTAGATCAAATCCATACGAAAATTTGTTTACCCAGTTTGAGCTGCAATTATCTTAAGTATGAGAAAAAAAGCATAATATTAATAGTTTTGTGATAACAATATTGTTTGAAGCCAAGAAAGGTGGGGAGGGGCAACCCAATGAAAGTGTCAGTGGACATTGAATTAAAATAAAAGTTTATATTTTCTTCGTGATCAATGATGAAAACAATACAGCATAACAGTTAGAATATGAATCGAAATAATGTCATGATGTCCAGTGCTAAAGAGAAGGCTAGCTCTCTATCGGTCCTTGAGACATTCGTGATTCGACACATCCATCCCTCGAAGAAGCAGCTCCGTTGGCTCTCCAAAGAAAGTAGGCAACTCGAACCTCCACCAGGAACAGGCCAAGCCAGCTGGCAGGACAGCATGCCAAGGAAGCATCCAGGGAAACCAGAACCGCCACGCCAGCCGATCACACCTCAGCACCTGGAAGAACAGAATTCAAAACGGGCCAGCCAGGCCCCCACGCCAGAAGTAGGCCTTCGCGGGTGAACCAAGACGACACAATAAGGCACGGGCCTTCGCGGGTGAACCAAGACGACACAACAAGGCACGGGCCTTCGCGGGTGAACCAAGACAACACCAACAAGGCTCGGGCCTTCGCGGGTGAACCAATACAACAGCAACATGGCTCGGGCCTTTGCGGGTGAACCAAGACAACACCAACAAGGCACGGGCCTTCGCGGGTGAACCAAAATGATAGTAAAGTGCCTCCAAAAATAACTCACTGATAAAGCAGACACATTGTCTCCTAAGCTCAAGGAAGCGTGAGCAGCTGCCTCCACAAATAGCACTAGAGTAGGCAATCCGCTTCCAAAGGCAATAATAGAACCAAGCACTGTAGAACACTTGTATCTGCCTCCAATGGCAACATTAGAACCAATCACTGTAGAACACTTGTATCTGCCTCCAAAGGCAATCGTCGAACTAAACACTCCAAAGACGAGAGTAGAACCAAACACTGAAGACCACCCGTATCTGCATCCGAAGGTAATCGTAGCACCAAACACTGACGAACACTTGCATTTATAATTGGCTTGACAACTCATGAATACCCGCGCACTAAGAGCTCACTAAACTTGAAATTGATGATCGACCACCCGCTCCGGTCTCCTCAACTAAACTGGCTTGATTTTCGAGAGAGCCGTGTCTCGCCCTTGTCCCCACTCAATGAGGTAGTTCGCTCATATCAATCACCTGGCAACCCTTCAGGCACCTGCCCATGCAGGACAATGAGTCGACCTTTGGATTTCCAAGAACAATTACCGGTGCAGCGGCCAAAGATGAGACAAGTCGAACTCTCAACATTTTGTCCCTTTAAGAATATTTCTAAAAAAATTATAAGCAACATTAATTTTTAACAAATATATTTTTATAAGTTACTGCTATAGTAAAAGAAATTCGAGGACCGAGGAAGATGCTCTTATTTCAAGATAACTCATTTTTCTCTGAGTAATTGCTTAAAAATTAGACCAAAAAAATAGAAGGATGAAATTTATCTTTATTATTCTTTTATGATATTTTGTATAATTTCTGTTAGTTTCTAAAGCTTTGAATGAGCCGTTATAGAAGTCAATTAATTAAACTTTCTTAAACTGAGTCGCTGGAAAATGGCTATTAATTCTGATGACAAAGTATTTGAAAAACCAAGCGATCATTTCTGAAAAACCATCAACATTTCTCTAGAGATAAAGAGAATATCAGATAATTTTTAAAAAAAGGGATTCATGAAAATGGTTGCTAAATTATATTGAATAGTCTACCAGATTTTATTTAATCGTGAGCGACTTTTTATATGATTTGTGAAAAAGAATTTAGAAAATGAGTAATCGAACAATTGAGACTACGGGCTTATAGAATTCCGTCGTCAGTCACTAAAAAACTTTAAATGCGCAGTGAACGTTTTGTTGCTCTGTTTACATACTGTGATATATACATATTGCTTGTGATTTTATGTTCTTGCTTCTTGTTTTAAATATTGTTCAATTGTGAAGACAAACCATCGAATAGGGTCAGACTTGGAATTGCTTTTCGACCTAATTTATTCTAAAATATTAAAATTAAATAAACTAAATTGAAAATAATTCAAAAATTAAATTCCACTTTAATGTCCAACTTCAAACTCTTTGAATAAACATTGAGTTCAACAATTCCTAGTTTGAAGATGGTTGTGGCGCGCGATTATACAATGTGTAAGTGACCATGTGTTCGAATTATGTATTCAAAATTATAAAAAATGATGATTAAATAACAATAATTTCAAAAACACCTTCTTTTCGTTGAGGAATCGTGTTTTAAATTTTTAGCGACTGTCGCTTAGTTTCCTAAGCTGTCTCCCAGATTCTGTTAAAATGTTAAATGCTTTTTAGATGATGATTAATCCTTTTCTCGGATACGGAAGGTTGTGGATTTCAAATGACTTTCTCTCATATCCAAGAATATAATAAAAATTCATTGAATTTTTATTAAATATTTTTTTTTCTTGTATCAATTTGTCATACAAAGACCAGCTTTTTCTAAAATGTATAAGATTGCATAAATGGTGATATCAGTTTTAATGACTTAGAAGCTCGCATTAGCCTTACTAGCCAGTTCCTCTGATTTTCATAAAAAATTTTATTTGTATTATATAATTTTGATTGGACATTGTGTCACGGTCATGAGACGTGGCCATAGGTATAATTTACCTCGGTTCTACTGGGAGACAGTGTCATTTTCATCGGCGGCAGTTGCTCCAAGTGGGAACCTGCGGTGGTTATTAAACCTGTTTTTTAAATAATATAGATCATTGTATTAGAGATATTAAAAATATATAATTTTATAAAATCTGAAATATTATTTATTCCTACGTAGCCAATTTTTTCTCTTGAAAGTGACTCTTATCAAATGTAAATATCTTGGAAGGACAAACTTGGCGTCTTTCGGCTAAGAGATAACGACTATAGTATAGATCATATCAGTTAATGAAGCACTAAAATATTTCTTGGTTACATAATCAGTAAAATTCTTTTTACTACATTCATCAGTTTTCCTTTTAATTTGAAAATATGAGGAGTGTCTATACCCTGAGTTTATCCCTGGCGGTTATGCTCAATTATATTGGTGAATATAATAATTTATAGAATATCTATAATACTAACTAAATCTTTTTTAAGGCTTACTAAAATCAGAATTTTCATTATTCAGTCAGACACCTAACCGCGTTCTAGCCGGCATCATACAATATTTATATCCGATTCGTATCCGATTCTTACCTGGTTTCTAACTGGGTTGACAAAATACTTCTACCAGATTCTTAACTGGTACATTTCTGCAACGCATCCGATTTATCAGAAAAAAAGTAATTTTGTAATTATGATTATCTATTCCTTATTTTTCATCTTTATTAATACACAATTTTCAGACACTGAACCCTAACTAAGATTACCTAACTTTATAACTAAACTTTTGGATTTTGCAGACTTTATACGTAATTTTTATGTTTGAAACGTATTGTTGTCAATTTTCCAACTGACTTATTCTCAATTTCCGGAAAAATTGCGAGAAGAGAGTTGTACAGTTACAGAAGAACAGATGACGTGGTAAATCTATTGTGCTATTAACGTCTGGGACCATGATATAGATAAAAATGGCGACAAAGGTTAATGACACCATCCAGACAAGTTTACTTTCTTATGTCATGATAACGACTTGATGTTAAGTGAAAATTTGACATGTCACGTTTCGAAAGTACACATATCGAAACACTAACATTTTCAATATGTACATTCATAAGAATATATGGGCGATTTGCAAATAGATTTCAATTTTAGTTTCCGAGATGCAAGTAAATTAAATTTCTAAATTATGCAATAATTGTTATCAGTTTTCTTAGATATATGTACCAGGATGTAGTTTATAACGTGGGAAAGCTGTTTGATCTAGACTATTGATTTTTTTCACTGATTTGTGTCTAAATTATTCTTTTACTCAAAGTACATTATTATAAAGGTTTAAAACTGGGTTTGGCAGGCTTAGCGTGTCAAAATAATTCGAAATTTTTTTTAAATCATCATTTTTCATTTTTAAATGCTATCATCATCATTAGAACTTTTAAAACATAGGAAACGATCAACAAAGTTAGGAACAAATCACCAGTATTTGATTAAATAAAAACAATTATTATAATATTTTAGCAAAATCATTTCCTTATGATGGTCCTTGTTCTGAGTACTCTGAACTGAGAGGTATTTTCTTTTGGTGTTTCAACAGGCGGGACTGTTAAAAAATAGGTAAATGAGAAAAGTTAAGGAAGTAATGTTACGTAAAAAACTTTCTAAAAAACGGAAAATTAGAGAAAAGAAAGTTAGAGAAATAGTAAGAGAATACAATGGACATCGGGATCTAAGGATTCTTTGGCAGAACTTCTAGCTTTCTTGTTTCTTGTTGTTCGTTTGAGTCTTGTCAGGATCATTTTTGCTTAAGATTCCTATGACTTTAGGGGTTTTGATTTGGCGATGTAAATAATCGAAGGAATACCTTGCTGGCACACCCGTCGAGCAAAAATCGCAAGATATTAGGTTCAAGTGGCAGATCTCACAAGAAAGCTCTCTTGGCACAAAATCATTTGCGAAGTGTTTTTGCAAAACCAATTGGTGGATTTGCATTGTTTTTGGGATAGGTTTTAGACCTTGCAGCAATATTTCTTGAATTTTGCATATCTCGTCTGGTGTAACTACAATAATCTTACATTGTAGTTTTGCGGTACATTGAACAAAGCCTTCGATTGTGGAAATATCATGTCCCTGAACTATAGCTCTATCTGCTATACTTTTTACGTTAGCACCAACGCCATCAGCAATGTTCTTCCCATGTCCAGCTTCGTAGAAATTCCATGTTGCTCTTTAAAAGTTGAACTTCTTGCACATATCTTTCATCAAATAAAACTTCTCCTTATTTCGATATTGTGTTGTGGGTCCATCGATGATGAAGTGAATTACATCTGCATCATCTACCATCGTTCTTAAAAGGTTCATTACTGGAGGTAAGTGGGCCCGAATGCTGCAAGGATCATGGCGCAATGATTCTGATACTGTACAGAACGTGACATGTTTTAAATCTCCGTCATTTACATAGTAGAAGGCACCTGTGTGCAGTGATAACTGTTTTTTGGACGCCCGAAAGTGCGTTCCATGAACTTCTGTCGCATACTTCATATACCAATTTTGAGACCAATCCACAACAATAAAAACTAGAATTTTGGTGGATTAATCCTCAGGTATTGTATGCACAATATTTGATGAACTGTACGATATGCGTGTGGAAAAAACAATGTGGTAGTACTAATCTTTTTCTTGGAAGTAACTAACGCCGAAATCTTTTTTCCTTTATTATTAATCCGCTCTTCTTTCTCAGAAATCCACTTGTAGAAGAACACTGGGAAATTCTTATCTGCAGGTAATTTCAAAATAAATTCACACATCTCTTTGAATTTATTCTTACATTCATTGCATTCCCGATACATGCAGTACTTGTTTTCCACGTCACAGCACAATTCCTTGAAAAATTCGTTTAGCGTATTAGCTTTTGTTACATTATTGAAACGTAACTTGTCAAATAGAAAAGTGAAATTTGCGTGCTTCACACATAGACAAGTATCTCTTTCACCTAGACCTTGTTTAACTACCCAGAAAGGCTTTAATCTCCGAAATGTTGCGCAAGACATTTTGATCTTGCTCGTTTCAACAAACTTTTTGTAGAGCTCTGCTATTGTTTCTCTCATATAACGTTTTTGCTTTCTCAATTTGCCTTTGGAAATAAAAGATTTCTTTTCTGGATTCCCAAAAGAGTTTTCTTCATCTTCGAAGAATTGTTCAACAATAAGTTTCATTTTCCCTATCGTATTTTTGTACTGTCTTTTCTATACTGGAACTTTATTCTTGACTATTTTTCTGTGGTGGTGGTAAGAGAAAAAATATTTGGATTCTTTCACAAACCTGTATTTCTTAATCAAACCTCCAGATAAATTTTTACATAAAATTTGCTTCTCTGTTTCATTTCGTCCTTTCTGGTTAATATTTGCTTGCCTTTTAAAGATTTCCATAAACAGAAGTTTCCTTCTAATTACGTCTGTATCGAATACGCATCCTTTGAAATCTTTTCTTCCATCGATCAATTAACTTTGCTTGCATTGATAGTCGATTTTTTAATCGAATGATGAATTTCTTATATTTGTCTGTATTTTTTCTCCTAATCTTGAAACCGTTAATTTTCTGAGAAGAGTATTGTTTTTTTGAGACTGATACAAATGATTAGATTCTATCCACTTTTCTCTCTGGATTTGTTGCTCTACTTCTGGTTTATCTCCAATTAGTTTCACTTTATTGTGCTCTCTCCTTACATGCCATCTTTCTCTTTCATTCGCCTTTGCTTTTTCCCACTCTTCTTTTATTTGATTTTAATTTCTGCCTTCGCTTTCTTTGCTATTTTCGTCTTAAAGCTTTTTTCCTTTGCAAAATCTCATCAGATGTGGAACTTGGTTTGTCCTTTTTCACTCTTACCATAGTTTAATTCGCTTTGATCAAGGAAAAAGGGAAAGGAATAAATCAAAAGGACAAAAAGAAAACATAACCTCGAACCCATGTCAAGGCTCTTTTGTATCGTTTAATAATAATAAATATTTATTGATACTATATTGAATATAAAATTAAATTAAAATTATGCACTCACTATTATATCTCTCAGTTTTCACCAAAACAGTAAATATTTTCTCTACATATAAACGGTATAAGGACAGAGAAAGTTTTTAATATTTGCTATTTTCCTCGCTTAAGTCTTTTGCATCATTATGAAAAAATCTGCTAATGAAAAAGTGGAAAGAAAAATAAAAACAGTTGAATAAAAAAGTTGTAATATTAAACAAAAGAGAAACAATCATTATATCCATTATTCAGAATGAATATTTTAGAAGCTTTTCTTTCCTTACTCAATTATTGATTTTGATAACACAAATCAACGAAGAAACTATTTCTTTTATAACCTAATCTATTTTTAAAACAGAACTAACAAAACAAAGCAATGCCATTTATGTTTCACAGCTGATATGCAGCAGTAGTTCAATCTAGAGGTAGAAAATTGAATTATTCCAAAACCCGCGAAAATTTAAAGTCCGAGAGCGTTAGAGTTTTTGGAAAATTCATTTGAAAACTTTTGGAGCAAATTTGTTTTAAAACTTTAAAGATTTATCTTTTTGAAAATTTATTGATCATTTTTTTGTATTTATTCTTATTTTTGAATAATTTTTTTTTGAAAATTATTTCAAATTTTGTTTTAAAAATTTGTTTGAAGTTTTTTTTTGAAATTTTCTTTTGAAAATTTGTTTGAAAGTTTTCTTGATAATTTATTTGCACATTTTTTCAAAAATTTGTGTTTAAGAAGAACTTAAAAAAAAGTACTTTCAAACCATTTTTTGTTTCTCTTCAATGTAACTTAGAACCTTTTACCAGCGAGTGCAAAGAAGTGATATGAAACACGCAATTTCTTAAAAAATAATTTCAGCTTTGGAAAGGTGTTTTGCTCCATCGGCCCTTCAAATTTTATGGGGAAATTTTTTCGAAAAAAAAAATTATTTTGCGTTTGTACCACTTTGTTTTGGGAGGCTTCGGAGTTGTTATTCAGGATAACCGATAGTTTTTCCCGTGTTCTCAGACGACTTACGAGGATTTAATCAATTTTAAGATTCTGGAAACGTCATGTGTTTTTAAAATTTGATAAAAACTACTAATTTTTCATAATTATAATTGATTATAATACGAATTATCACCTCAAATTCGTTAAAATAATAGAGGCTTCGGAGTTGTTAACAAACCGAGGGACAGACATATAAGCATGATTATTTATTTATTCAGTATTTATAATCTCTAGCATGTAAGTATTGCAATTTGAACTGCATCATATATTTAAAAAAAGTGCCCAAGGCCAATATTTTAAACAAAATTTTTACCAGTCCTGTCACATTTCAACTATGTGAATCTGTAGGGAGGGACACTGTAGGGAGGGTGACAAACTGACTACTTAGTTGCAAAAAAGGTATGCCTAACTGTATTTTTTTTGTACTTTTTCTGTATGGTCTAATAAAGTAGGCCACCATATGTGCTATAATCCCCTTAGTAGGTCAAAAATGTTATAGGAACATCGAAGAAACATCGAGGGACATACAAATTGAAATCTATTTGAAAATCGCCCATATAAAAAATCTTTAATGTTGAAGTAAATCATTTTTAAGCTTTGCCCAAATCAGAATTTTTGCGATTTAATCTGAGTGGGGGAATATTGAATATTCATAACTGTGGACCTCTCAGTAACTATAAAATATAGAGTTAACGCAGTAAATATTGGGATAATTAATAACACATTACCACAAAATATTTTTGGCTGGACAATTGATCAGGACTAGTCGTATCTTATGTTTTTGGGGTCGGTGAGTCTGAATCTGGACGTGGAATATTCCTATCACGTCACAGTTTCTCAGAAATCAAGATTCAACTTCAAAATTTATGAATATTTACACTATCCTATATTTAGCTTCACCCAGGAACAACGACGTGGACGTAATAGGACTATGTTCCCTTTGGCGTGCTTGATTTGAGTGAGTCCCCTTGCCTCTCACTGTTTGGGGTGATTGATTTGAGTGAGTTCCTAGACTGATGACTTCTAGTAGAAAAATAAACCCCAAACAGTGAGAGGCAAGGGAACTCACTCAAATCAAGCACCCCAAAGGGAACATAGTCCTTTTACGTCCACGTCGTTGTTCCTGGCTGAAGCTAAAGATAGGATAGTCTGAATATTCATAAATTTTGAAGTTAAACTGTGATTGCTGAGAAACTGTGACGCGATAGGAATATTCCACGCCCAGATTCAGACTTAGCGACCCCAAAAACATAAGATGCGACTAGTCCTGATCAATTGTCTAGCCAAAAATATTTTGTGGTCCTGTGTAATTATTATCAAGAGACTTCACTTAAATGTTTCGTTAGTATGACATACGGAGCAATAATTTAAGTTTTGATTCAAGTTCTAAAAAATTACAAAAGTTGAAAAAACGGTTCTACTCTTAATTCCACTCGTTTTCGTTTCAAATAGGAGCTTATAATTTGCTGAATTGTGTAGTTAACTGTTAGATCAATTACAAATTTTGAACCTCTGTCGAAATAAATCCTATTTTATTAGCGCCATATTCAGAATTTCAACATTCTTAATACAGCTATATCATAATTTTGTGATTGACTTATTGATGTGGTTTACTATAGTTAATAATTACAATAAATTTTGGTATCGCTGGTTTAGCTGTACAATTCTTCCGTGTATAGTAGTTCCAAGACTTCATGCCTTATAAATATTCAGATATTTAATCATCAGTCTCAAATTATTTTCAAAACTATAGTTTACCATAATTGTATAAGGCTTGGTTGCCTCATGGTTCATTTCAAAATTGTTTAAAATCTTAATATTTAAAAATTCTTCATGATGACTTTTCAAATTGTTTATACTTCTAAAATTTGGAACAAACATCCAGGGACGTAGGCGTATCTCTTTCGGTTCTAGCCTCGTTATACGGCTAGGGATCAAAGCATTCATATGAAAAATGTGTTAAAGGGAGATGAAGGAGGATATCTAAAGGGGTATATATAAGTTTCAGATTAATCAAGTATTTCCGTGTTGCTTATTTAAACAACACGTTCGTTTTGCCAAACACACACATTTTTTAGAAACTATTTTTCTCCACACTTTCCAGTCCTGGCAAACAACTTTAGCTTTCCTAACGTCCGTAAAAGTTTTCATGCAATCTATTGTGTTTATATGGCTCCTTAATAACAAATTGAATCTTCTGGGGAAATTTTTCATTCAAAAATTAATAATAAATCAATTCTATTAACGCTACAACAGTGTTTGAAAAATTTTTCTTTTTCAATTATTCTTGAAATACAATTTTCTTGCCTTATTTTGGCAATAAAGTTACTCTTTCTTCTAATAACAAAAATGTAAGGACTGGTCGATAGGTTTGATTCGATTAAAATTCCAGAGATTAATTTAATCCTTTTCACTGAATTTTATGAAAGTATTTCAATATATTTCCAATTAATTTGCTCACAATAAATCAAGATAATTAATTTTTTCCCTTGACGCGTTTTTTTCAAAGACTCCTAAATACATTTTAAATTCTACCTAAAACTTATAATATTGCTGTTTCAATTATTATAACTATTTTAAAATTCCAAGCAGGAGACAATTTGATATATATCTATTGTAACCTGTGAGTTACAGGGGTAGCCTGAGCCTAGGCAAAAATAG
>CAKNYM010051904.1:35415-90141 GCA_932195095.1 Andricus curvator | reverse complement strand
AATAAACAATCCACACAGGTACTTATCCTCTGTGAAAAGAGTCTCTCGAGGATGAATTGGTGTGAAAATTTAACTTTATAAAAAGCTAAAAACCTCAAGAGATCCCTAAAATGCTTCACAAAGGATAGGCCATCTGTCTTAGATTAGTTAATATCCAAATTAAAGAAAACTTGTGAAAATGAAACAAAAATAAAATAAATAAAAGCTATTTCTTAGGGATTAATTTTAAGATTTAGTTTCCACCTATACAATTAAGAAAGATTAATAGAATCACCTATAGGTAGCAAAGAAAAAGAGAGAGAGATAAAATCAAAAGAGAATCTATTGATCAATTTGCTCCGTATCTTTTATACGGCACGAAGATTTGATGTGTTTCCGCCTGCGTGATTAATAGAAAAAGAATTATTATATTGAATTAGGAATTTTATGTCATGTTTAAACTTAATGTGTTTTAGCTAGAACTAGGGACCTGTATTGTACAAATAGCTTAGTGCAGGCATAAGAGAATAAAAGACTTTTTATCATGAACAGGAATCTTATTCTTTCTCCATAGAAGCCTCAATCATACTCTTCTTTATTTTTCTCTGTCTTAATTAATTAATTTAGGACGATTAGTTAACATAGCCTGATTAAGCGAAAAGTCGGCAGTTACACTATATATAACTCTTTTTCAAATTCAAATTGAAAAAAAAGAGTTATTGGTTCCCCGTTTAGAGGTGGACCGGGAATGGGCAGATGAAAACATATGAACTGCTATTTAATACAACGCTGCTGAAGGCTGATGACCTTCCCAGCATAAAACATCAACCAACTGCGACACTCTCTAGGTTTCCATTCCTTATCCTCGCCCCCCCCCCCCCCCACAGTAACAGAGGTTTTGGTGAGACAAACGTTACAACTAGATTCTCCACCGTACAACGAATAACTACTTAACTTGGACATGATTTCGACTGGCAAAAAAAAAAAATTTCGCGCATAAAGGTGGTAGTTGGATGTACAATCTGAACATGAATAATACAAACAATAAAGTAGCTTCGGAATGGACTGAAACTTTGATTGACGAAGTGCATACACACGGTAAACGTAAAGGTCGAGTTTCAGACGATGCATGGAGACTGAGTGTTTGGAATGCTAGAGAAGTGAATAATCTTAAGGTAAGAGAACTACGAGAAACTATGCACGTGAGGAAACTAGATATTCTATGTGTACCTGAGACGAAGAAAAAGGGTTGCGAAAGTAGAAACATAGAAAATTGGGCGTTGAAAGGCGGTTTTGAAATATGGTCAGGAGTAGGTAGTGAATCAAATCGTAGTCAAGGGGTCGGTTTAATTATGAATGAAAAAGCAAGACAGCATCTCAAAGATCAAGGATATGTATCGGCCAGATTGCTGTGGGTAAGAATGAAGGTAGGAATCAGAAGATTATTTATCATAGCGTGCTACGCCTCAGTTGACAGTGATCCGAGAGAAGTCAAAGACGCCTTCTGGGACACTTTACATGATACAATAAGTACTTGCGATCAAGGTGAAAGAATAATTCTGCTAGGAGATATAACCGGGAAAAATTAGTTAGCTTATGCTTAGAAAAGGGCCTATTTATTACAAATACTTGGTTTAGGCATAAAATGATCCACATGTATACCTGGCGTAAAGGAAATAACCGCCGTGTAATTGACTTGGTTATTGCTGATGAAAGAATAAGAGAACTAGTCAAAGATACAAGAGTCATGAGGGGTTCCGAATGCAATACTGATAATAACCTTTAAGTCCCCAAAATAAACTTAGGGCAGGGATAGAGAAGAAAGAGAAAAAAACAACGAAACAAACGCGAATAAAGATTGAAAATTTAAAGAAACCGGAAGTGCGAATAGAGTTTCAAAATAAGTTGAGCGAACGTATAGATGAGACAAATTGGAAGGAACTATTAAACAATAATGATTTAGAGGGCGCGTTGACCTTACTACGGGATATTGTTGTTATAACTGCGACCGAAGTATGTGGTACGGTGGTTGTAGGAAGAAAATTTGGTGAAGCATGGTGGAATGATGAAATTGAGGCAGTTCAAAAAGAAGAGAAAGAAGCGCAAAAAAAAAACGCTGCACCTCACAGGTCTTAGCGATGAGGAGAGAAATAGGCTCAAAAATGATTACAGACGCAAAGATGGGAAAGTTAAACGACTAGTCAAGGAGAGCAAAGATAAAATCAGAATAGAAGAAAAACAGAAAATACGAAACGGTTTTGAAGGAATTATAAAACTATTATATAAACAGATGAAGGAAAGTAAAAGTACAGAGTTTGTCAGAATGAGAAACAGCAAAGGTGAAATGCTATATGATATAGACGGGATAGTAGACGCTTTAAAAGACTCTTTTAAAGAACTATTAGGAGGTGAAGATATAGGGTAACAGAACTGAGGCTAGAGATATAACTAAGAATTTTAAAAAACGGTAAGGCTGATGGTGTAGACGAAGAAGGTGTAGATCTCGAAACAGTGAAGGTACGTGGGTTAGCTTTCGCAGATGACAAGATTGTTATGGCAGAATCAATCGAGGACTAGCAAAGAATGTTAAATGAACCTAATATAAGCATGAAGAACATGGGCCTCAAAATTAACGTAAATAAAACAAAAATCTTGGTATTTGAGGGAAAAAGTGAGAAAACAATGTGCAACATTGTCCTAAACGATGACAGATTAGAACAAGTTGACACGTACGTATATCTGGGTAGCCTATTCACTAGCGACGGAAAAATAGATGCGGATTTAGATAGGCGCATAATTAAGGGTAAGCAGGTTATCGGTAGAGCAGGGTCCATTCTCAGGAACAAAAACGTACATACTTTCCGTGTACGTACTTCAGTCAAACGTCGTTATACTTCGGCTATATTGAAATTTAAGAAACTAAATTCAAAACTAGTCAAAAATTAAATTCCACTTTAATGTCCAACTTTAAACTCTGTGAAGAAACATTGAGTTTAACAATTCCTAGTTTGAAGATGGTTGTGGCCCGCGATTATATAATGTGTAAGTGACCATGTGTTCGAATTATGTATTCAAAATTATAAAAAATGATGATTAAATAACAATAATTTCAAAAACAACTTTTTTCGTTAAGGAATTCTCTCTCAGATTCTGTTAAAACGTTACATGCTTTTTAGATGATGATTAATCATTTTCTCGAATACGGAAGGTTGTGGATTTTAAGTGACTTTCTCTTATATCCAAGACTATAATAAAAATTCATTGGATTTTTAATCAAATATTTTTTCCCGTGTATCAATTTTTCATACAACGATCAGCTTTTCCTAAAATGTATAAGATGGCACGAATGGTGATATCAGTTTTAATGACTGAAATTCGCATTTATCTTAGTAGCTACTTGCTCCAAGTGGGAACTTGCGGTGGTTGTTAAACCTGTTTTTTTTTTCAAATGATATTGATCATTGTAGTAGAGATATTTAAAATATATAATTTTATAAAATATGAAATATTATTTATTCCGACGTAGCCAATCTTTTCTCTTGAAACTGACTCTTATCAAATGTAAATATCTTAGAAGGACAAACTTGACGTCTTTCGGCTAATAGATAACGACTATAGGATAGATGATATCAGTTAATGAAGCACTATAATATTCGTTGGTTACATTATCAGTCAAATTCTTCATTACTACAGTCATCAGTTTCCCCTCTAATTTACAAATATGAGGAGCGTCTATACCCTGAGTTTATCCTTGGCGATTATGCTCAATTATATTGGTGAATATATTAATTCATAAAATATCTATAATCTTTATTAAGGCTTACTAAAATCAGAATTTTTATTATTCAATCATACACCTAACTGTGTTCTATCCGGCATCATAAAATATTTTTACCCGATTCTTATCTGATTCTTACCTGGTTTGTAACTGGATTGACAAAATACTTCTACCATATTCTTATCTGATACCTTTCTGCAACGCACCCGGATTATCAAAAAAAAAATTAATTTTGAAATTATGATTATCTATTTTTTATCTTTATTACGGGAAGAGAGTTTCACAATTATTAAAGAAGAACAGATATGGTGGTAAATTCATCGTGTTATTAACGTATGGGAACATGATATAGATGAAAATCGCGTGTGACGTGTCGAAAGCAAACATATCGAAACAATAAAATTTCCATTATGTACATTCTTGAGATTATATAATACATCTATAACTTTAAGTAAATCATTTTTATGTTTTACGCAAATCAGAATTTTTTCGATTCAATCTGAATGGATCAATATTGAATGTGCATAACTGTGGACCTCTCACTAACTATAAAATAGAGTGTTCACGCAGTAAATATTTAGATAATTAATAATTACTCTGTTAAAAATTTCCAATCGAAACTTCGAACAAATGTAGTGGAAGTTTATTTCCGAAACGTAAGGTAACGCTAGAATACAAAATGTTGTAGTTCCCAAATGCTGGTACTGCAATGGTACCTCACATGTATTGGAATTTTACAATACATTTCCAGTAGCCAGTAACACTTCCGTATCATATTGGCGGCTGGATATCTCAACACCTGTTGAACCGAAAAATTGAAGAAAAAAAAACATAAATCATTTCTAAGGACATTCATGGAATTCACGTAATTAATTGAATTCTTGAAATTTATGGAATTCAAGGTATTCATGGAATTGAAGAAATTCACGGAATATCAGGATTTCACCAAATTCACGGAATTCATGGAATGCAGGAAATTCCTTGAATTAACAGAATTCATGAAACTCACGGAATTCATGCAATTAACAGGACTCATGGAATTCATGAAATTCATAGTATTCAAGGAATTCAAAGATTTCATAGAATTAAAGGAAATCACGAAATTGGCGAAATTCATAGAATTCACGGAATTGATGGAATTCAAGGATTTGATGGAGTTCAAGGAATTGATTGAATTTAAGGAATTCACGGAATTCGCGAAATCTAAAGAATTCACGAAATTCAAGGAATTCATGTAATTCACGTAATTAATTGAATTCTTGAAATTTATGGAATTCAAGGAATTCAAAGATTTCATGGAATTAAAGGAAATCACCAAATTGGCGGAATTCATAGAATTCAGAAATTAATGGAATTCACGGAATTGATGGAATTCAAGGAATTGATTGAATTTAGAGAATTCACGGAATTTACGGAATTCGCGAAATCTAAAGAATTCAAGAAATTCAAGGAATTCATGGAATTCACGTAATTAATTGAATTCTTGAAATTTATGGAATTCAAGGAATTCAAAGATGTCATGGAATCAAAGGAAATCACGAAATTGGCGGAATTCATAGAATTCACCGAATTAATGGAATTCACGGAATTGATGGAATTCAAGGAATTGATTGAATTTAAGGAATTTACCGAATTCGCGAAATCTAAGGAATTCACGAAATGCAAGCAATTCATGGAATTCACGGAATTCAAGGATTTCAAGCAATTGAAGGAAATCATGGAATTCATGGAATTCACGGAAATCACGGAATTGGCAGAATTCACGGAATTAATGGAATTCACGAAATTCAAGGATTTCAAGGAATTGAAGGAAATAACGAAATTCGCGGAATTCATAGAATTCAAGGAATTCATGAAATTCGTGGAATTCATGAAGTTCACGACATTTAAGGAATTTACGGAATTCAAGGAACTCACGAAATTCAAAGAATTCACGAAATTCGTGGTATTCAATGAATGCTTGAAATTCAAGGAATTAATGGAATTCATGGATTTTGGTGAATTCACGGAATTCATGAAATTCAAAAAATTCGCCCGATTCATAGTATTCATTACATTCACAGAATTCAAGGAATTTACCAAATTTAATGAATTCACAGAATTCAAAGAATTCATCCAGTTCAATGAATTCACAGAATTCATGGAACGTGAATACCGAGAATTCCATAAATTCAGTGAATTTCATGAATTCAGTGAATTCCGCGAATTCCATGAATTCCATTAATTTCGTTAATTCAGCGAATTTCCGTGAATTCAATTAATTCCGTGAATTAGTTGGATGGCACGAACTTCTTGAATTCCATTAATTTCGTTAATTCAGCGAATTTCGTAAATTCAATGAATTCCGTGAATTAGTTGGATGGCACGAACTTCTTGAACACCTTGAATTCCATAAATTCCGTGATTTCCCCGAATTCGATCAATTCCGCGAATTCCTTGAATTCCATAAATTCCGTCAATTCCTTGAATTCCATATACTTCTACAAACATCAAATACTTAAGGGGATTTATTAGAGTTATAAAACGGGATACAGGTTTCCGGTTGCACGGTTGAATATTTTTGTCTGATTTTTTGCATACGTCATCTAAATGTTATTCTGTTTTGCTGACAAGAGCCGGTTTTTCGAAAAAATGTTCAATTTCTGTTTGATAATAAAAAAGAAAATAAAAAAAAAATAGCAATAACAGTGTTAGCTGTGTCTTCATTTTCGAAGCATGCCCATTGGCCCTTGTCAAACGCCACTTATAAGGTTTTTATACCTTCCTTTTTTAAGATGTATTATTGTCCAGAAATAAATAAAATAATATTTTGATGTAGCACTGAATGCTTCTTCAATATTTTTTTGGGACACACAAATATTAAAGTTACCGGATGTAAGTACTAATTCTGAGAATTGAGAACCAAAAAATAAGTATTATCAGTTTGTTTTTAAATGTATACAAATAAAACTTGCATAAGATTTTTTGAGATATTTAAAAAAATATTTTTGAATATTTCAGATGGGTCAAAAGAGAATCTAGAAGATTTTAAAGAAATTTATTTTATTTTTATATTTATTTTAAATATTTCTAATGTATTTGAAACGTCTTAAATTCCTGAAAATATATCTGAATCGAATTTTTCTTAGAATGAAAAATTTTTCAAAATGTAAACAAATTGCCTTATCATCTTCTGAATTTTCCCAGGAATTTTAAGAAAATTTTTTTATTCTCTTGAAAACCTTTCGAAATTCTTTTGAAGCTTGTAAAGTTTATTTTTGAAATATTTGAGAATCTACATTTCTGAAAATATTTTAAAGGTTAAAATTCTCTTTGAATCTCTTCAATTCTACCAAATATTTTTTGAATTCATTAATTTTTTTTTTCATTTTTTAAGCTTACCAAATTCAAACATTTTGCTTTAAAAATCTTCTACACTCTTTTTCGAAATTTTAACAAATCGTTTGATGTTTAAAAATATTTGAAAATATTAAGAAAATTCTTTTTTTTAAACTTGTCAGACCTTCTCAACCTTCTAATATTTCAAAATTATTCAAATTTTTCCTGATTTTTTTTTTAATTCTGCAAAATCAAAAAAATTGCCCTAAAATCTTTCAGATTCTTCTTCGACAATTTTTGAATTTTTCAAAAATCTTTTTAAATCTTTTTAAATAATCTCTTCAAATCAATTTTCCGAAATAAAAAATTATTTTAATTTTTCCTCGAACCTAAACAAATTTTGTTCATTTCCATGAAACCTTACAAAATTCTTAAAAAATCTTTACAAGGTTTTAATTATGTTTGAATCGTTTCGAAACTTCTGACTCTCTCTTCAACTTACTCAAATTTTTTTCGAAAATTATGTTATATGGCAAAATTGCAAAATTTTGCTTTAAAATCTTTTATACTCTTTTTAAAAATGTTAGGAAATAATTAAAAATATGTTGCAATCTTTTTCAATTTTCTCTTGGAATTCATTAGAAAACAATCACTTAAAATTTTCGCATGAATCTTCAGAACATTTGTTTTATTCCCTTGAGACCCTGCAAAATTCAGTTTACCCAACAAAATATAAATCTTGGAAAATTAAAAAAATGGTCTCAAAGTCTTCACTATTCTTTTTGGATACATTTTGAAATCTTGAAAACTTAAAATGACTCTTTTAAAACAAAACATGAACCATTTAAAAATTCCCCAGAAATCTTGAGAAAAATTTAATCTCCTCAAATCTTTCATGATTATTAAAATGCTTCTGTTTTTTTTCTAATTCTTTAAATGAAGTTTTGGCCCATATTTTAACTTTGCTTTCTTCTTTAAAGATGCAGGAATGTTTACCAATTATAGTGTTATAGTGAAATCTTAAGAAAATAATTATTTTCCATTTTTGAAGAATCATTTACAATTTCAATTTTCTCTTCTATCAATAGTGTTTATAGAGATATTTAAAATATATAATTTTATAAAATCTGGAATATTATTCATTCCTTCGTAGCCAATTTTTTCTCCTGAAACTGACTCTTATCAAATGTAAATATCTTGGAAGGACAAACTTGACGTCTTTCGGCTAAGAGATAACGACTATAGTATAGATCATATCAGTTAAGGAAGCACTAGAATATTCATTAGTTACATCATCAGTCAAATTCCTTATTACTACATTCATCAGTTTTCCATCTAATTTAAAAATATGAGGAGTGTCTACACCCTGAGTTTATCCTTGGCGGTTATCCTCAATTATATTGGTAAATATATTAATTTATCGAACATCTATAATTCTAACTAAATCTTTTTCAATGCTTACTAAAATCAGATTTTTTATAATTCAATCCGACACCTAACTGGGTTCTAGCCGGCATCATACAATATTTGTAACCGATTCTTATCCGATTCTTACCTGGTCTCTAACTGGGTGATGCTCAGTGTTAGCTGTGTGCATTTTCAAAGCATGCCTATGGAACCTTGTCAAACGCCACGAGGCAGACACCCCAGAGCGGGTCGAATTAGCCGTAACGAATGAACCTTTCATTGTTATGAGATTCAGGCCGGTTAAAAAACTGAATAAAATATGGCTAAAAATTGCCACTTTTTCTTTTCTGGCATAGGGCATTAAAATCCTTTACCTAGTCAATTCTTGGGTACAAAGAAATAATTAATTTTAAGGGCCTACCACACAAAACCCTGGGGTATCAAAATGTTGCATACAGGTAACGTCTACAATGTGATGCAATTTTTATCGCATTAATTTTTAAGTATATGTAAATAGTGTGTGATTGAACATAAATTAATGGTAATAATAAAATTATATAAAAGATGACATAAATTCTATTGTGTACCTCAAGAAAAATGTTATCGTCTGTTTCTTGTTGCAGAGTTGAGTTTACAATCCGACAGTTCGCGCAGCCGCGAGCTCAGTCCTGGTGTTACAAGTGACATACCTTCTTCTTCTGGCAGACATTCTCCAGATACGACTCTTTCTCTCTCGATGTATGATCCTGTTGTCTGGTCTTCTCCTGTTGCCGAGCGTCCTCATCATTCTGATGTTCTTCGTGGCAGACCTACTTCTACTCCTTCTTCTAACAGACATTCTCCAGATACGACTCTTTCTCTTGCCATACCTCATCCTTATGCCAGGTCCAGGTCTCCTGCTGCCAGGCATCCTTCTTCAACCATACTTGGATATGAACCTAAAGATCTTCCATTTGTTCGACTTACTTCCCGCAGCATACCGACTTGGACATTCAAAGTTAAAATATACACTTTTCCCAGCCAAGAACCAATTTATTTGGAAGCAATAGATGGTATTTTTAACCCCATGCCAAACGAAAAACAAATAGTATTATTTAAGACCAATGGTGACGTATATGGAATATTGGAAGAAACAGAACAAGGAATGATTGGTCGTAGATTATACGCAACTACTATTAGGCGGGGAAATCCAGTAAAAATAAACATGCAGAGCGGCGATATTGTGCCAATGAAACGAGAAGAAATCGCGGCTTTTCCATTAGAGAACAATGCCCTAATCACAATTAGATTTAAGATTCTTCACACGGGCAAGTCGATTTAAAACAATCTGCCTGTTGTGCTCGTGCGCGGGTATGTTTTCTTCGCAACTGTTATAGACTGCAATTTTGAAGTCCTTTTTGTTCAAGATTCTTTGGGTTTAGCGAATACATTTACATTAATTGTCTCGCTCTTTGCGCTCGATTAAGGTTTCTCAAAAATGCGAAATTTTCTATATTATGTTGAACTTTGTTGTATTAAATGTATGTGTCATTAATTTCTGTACCTTAGACCGGGACTGCTTATTGAGATATTTCGAAATAAAGTACACATTTTATTCTCCATCATTAAGGAATTTTCTTTTTTACCTTTTTCATACATATATGAATCACTAATTTTTAAGTATACCCGTTTAAAGAATCCAAGCTTTCCTATAAAAGTCAAACATAGAAAACGTGCTCTGCTGTTGGATAGTACTTTACGAGAGAAAAATTTTGACATTTGGATGAGTATAGACCGAGGGGTAGGGGGTGAACATTTTGTTCGAATGGCGATGAAAAATTGTATCCAGTACAGTTTTGATAGTTTTTGGAGCGCCTTTTCCATTAAACCTGAACATTATATTTGACCTTCAAAAATGAAGTTCTAAAATTAACTTGACACTTTTCATTGGAGAACTCTTTTTTATTTTTATTTTGAATAGTAAGAAAGGTTAGATTTTTCCCTTGCGAACATAGCGATTAAAAAGCTAAATTGAATGTTCTGTTGGTAAAAATAATCGTTTATAACATCCATGCGCGTCCAAAGCGTTATTACGTGTACCGGAGAACTTTGAACTGATTTTCATCAATAATTTAGTAATTTCACTGTTTAATCTCAAAGTATTTGAAAAAAGTAAGCTTTCTTTCTGGCCGAAGAAATAATTTTAAGAAACGTGTCCTCTTATGAAAAAAGTCATATTTATTTTCGACAATAAATTGTTGAAGGTCAAATACTTATTTTTTTTTTAAATGGTACCGTGCAATTAAAAGGGAGTGAAAAATACTATCGAAGTTATAGTAGCACAACACTTTGACTATTGCTGACTTAGATCAGACAACTTTCCCGGTTTTACTTGAGAAGGTTTAGAAGTTTTCTGCTTCATTATTCATAAAGTTTTAAATTCTCTTATGAATAATTTAGTTTATAAGTTTTTTTAATCAGGAGACATTTTCTAAATATGTTTCCACTTATATAATTATGAAGAACGTGAAGAAACGCTATCAATTTTTCAATTTTTTTAGTTCTATCATCCATCGCCATATCGTGGACTTTATCAATTATTTCTGAAGCGGTAGCTTCAATAGGGAGTCCAGAACATGGAGCGTCACTTGTGTTCATCTGGTCCCGCCGAAATTTTTGAGAACACTTATAAACCGTTCTACGTGAAGGTGCAGATTCATCATAACGTTTATCAAACTTCAGTTGAGTCTCCTGAGGTGATATATCTTTCCTAAAGTAATGTTTGATCAACACACAAAATTTTCTTTCACTTATTTTTTGGAAATCACTTGACTTGTGCAATTCAAACGAACGCCCAACACAGAGTAGTAGACGGATCGGGCTGAAACTTGGCGTGTGTTTCTCTGACAGATGCTACTGACTGAACATAACCTGGATTGTAACGAGTCGTGTACGTGGGTTTCATAAGGTAGGTTTTCATGCCTGTACGTCATAGCCATCGAGAGTGTTCTGAGCTCTCTCGATCGCATGGCGTCCAAGAGTAGAAACCCACCATCAAGCTGACTCCAAAAGTTGGTAGGGTAGCCATTCTGACTACCGGCATTTGATCCTAGATACACTTCTGTGGACTCATCACTGTGGCTGACCATAAGTGAAACCTTCCACAGACGCCTTGGGGTTTAAAGTTGCTGGTCACCCACCCATACATTATCCACGCCGAACGGCATTCTACGATCAGATTTCAAGCACGTTCGGCAGGTTGATACTGGGAGAGCTGTAGATCGGTGCCTGTTATCCGGTGCTGTACTAAGTTCCTACACTACTCCCCCTAGTGGCGTAGTCACGATGAAGATGGTAGTTTGTACTTTGAAGTATGGAGCAGAGTTAAAGAATCCCGCCAAAAAGACTCCGCTGCTAGGCCCATGTGTCGACAGGGCTAGTTGCTTCGTTGGACGGAGAAGAGCCTGCTGTGTGAAGTGCTAGAGAGAGAAAGCTAGAGAGTGATGATGATGTCCAACGTTGACCAATAAGATATGTTGTTTTTCAGAAGGACGTGTATGTTCAGGTGGAGTGAAGGTGATTAAAGGCTAAATACATATTTAAACTCAACAACTATTTATTCAGGCATGGTTACACAACGTGCCAGCTCAGGCGGCTACCAACTGTAACGAGTTGACTACGTGGAATTGATAAGGTAGGTTTTCATTATTGTACGTCATAGCCATCGAGATCATTCGGGCTCTCTCGATAGCATTGCATCGAAGAGTAGAAACCACCATCAAGGTGACTCTAAAAGTTGGTAATGTAGCCATTCTGACTACCAGCGTTTCGTCCCTGATTCATTTGTATGGACTCGTCGGTATGGCTGACATCAATCTGAGTTTGCACGGACTTCTCCCCCCCCCCCTCCGTATCTAGGTCCAGGATCGCCATATCCCGCTTCTAACTTCAAGAAGTAGGACCCAAGAAAATTTGGGGGTGGAATGGAATAGAGACGAGTTTTTTCAAGTTGCTTAATTAAAGCGACGATTCTAAAATAGATGACATTCTGACGCCAGATTTACTGAATAGAATTTCTCTCAAATAGTATCGAAGAAGTAATCAGTGGATTAAGTAGCATAGATAGATGCTTCGATATTATCATAAATCTCTTGACAATTCTGAAAACTGTAAAAAAACTAAAAAAAAAAATAATAGTTAGGAGACACAATTTCTAATTTCAGATTTTAGAGCCTTGACACCACCCAAGTTTTTGCTTTATTCATACAATAGCGTATGAACCTTATGACCGTAAATGAAAGGTAAAATAATAAATAAAACGATATCGTTTATAAAGAAAACTGTACACCAGACAGTATCCCGCGGTTTAGGAATTCCTAGAACTGCTGGCTGATGCAGTCTCTCAGCTCGCGGGGTCGAGGGAAGATTGTCAATCATGCTCACCCACCAGTAGTGGAGCGATAAAAGCGGGAAGCATACTCAGCAGATAAGTGCGTTAGCTCTCATCACATGCGTCACTTTATTTTCAGTGGTTAGCCAGGTATCTCGATTTCGGTTGTGTTACGATGTGTAGAAATTCAGAAGGAAAATAAAGGACAGCGCTTGTCAATCGGAAAGAAATGTGAGCTTGCAGGTCAAGTGAAAGTAAACAAGATATTTTACAGAAATACGGTATCTCTGAAAAATAAAAAATTAACTATAAATACCGCAATCGTCAAAAAAGTGATAATATGGTTCCGAAGGCTGCTCTGACGGAATGGTTCAGGAGAGCAAGAAATAGAGTTCGCAAACGTGTCCGCAAACGTTTAAAATAAGTAAGCAGGAAAACCATTATTTTCATGTGTAACCGATTGCTGACATTGTAGTTCTTCTTCAAGTCAAAATTATTATATAAATTAGAGAAAAAAATAGACTATATTGAAGAAATATTTTTTACTATGGAGAAAAATCCAACAGAAATGGTTCATACTGCACTGGCTTTTTACGTTTGTATTCCCCCGAATTAGGATCAAGGCTACTTGCATGAAACCACCGACTCTGTTCTTAAGCCGAGAGTTTGGTATATTATAAGAAACATAAAGCACCTTTGTTTGAATTTTCTCAAGAAGGAAAGAAAATATTATACTTTTCCGATTATTCCCCTATTTTCGCGAAGAATATCCCTATTTACCATATTTTGAGAGAATTTTGGGCTACGCTACTTTTCGTGAAGGGGCGAAGGGTCCAATATAGCCTTAAATTCGTGAGGCAATTTTGGACAGCCCCTGGCCCTGATTCTGATTTTTATATACCTTGTCATAATTTATCATGAAAAGGAATAGAAATTTAAAACTTACAACAACAAAAAACGGATATTTAAGGAAAATATAATATTTTCCTTCATTCTTGAAAAAAATCAAACAAAGGTGCTTTATGTTCCTTGTAATATATCAAACCCTCGGTTTAGAAACAAAGTCGGGGGTTGCCTGCAGATAGCCTTGATCCTAAATCGGGGGACTCTAAACATAAACAGTCAGGGCCGTGTGAACCATTTCTGCTGCATTTTCACTATCCCATTTTACCGCCCATTTCGCGTTCGTGATACCGGAATATTATTTATTCCTACGTGGCGTTATTTTTTTTTCTTGAAACTGACTTTTATCAAATGTAAATATCTCAAGAGGAAAGCTTAACGCGTTTAATGTAAGAGATAACGACTAAATTTGAGCTAATTGTCCAATTATACATTAATTAGTTTCTCCTCTAATTTGGAAAGATGAGGATTCTCTATACTCTGGGCTTGTCCTTCGCAGTTATCCTTAATTCTATTGGTGAATATAATAATGTATAATATATCTATGCTTTTATCTAAATCTTTTTGAGGCTTTACACACGTCAGACTTTTTGCGATTTATTCTGCATGAAAGAAATCTTTGCTCTAGCATGAATGTGCACCTTAAAATTGAGAAGTGCACAGATGGTGGCCTACGTGCTTAACCCTTGTGTTGCCACCCGGGTACCCGGGTACCCATCGGCATACGTTTTGTTAAATAATTTTCTTTCTAATAAAGATAGGCTGAATGCTTCTGGAATCTACATGATTGAACCGATTCGCTATCGAATTTTGCATTGCACATATTTTTAGAAATTTTTCAGCTTGAAATATTTTGCAATTGAAAAAAAGCACGGCTGAGCCATCCGGGTACCCGGGTACCCCGACAGAAAACCTGAGCCACTAGAGAAATCCTGACCTCGGATTTGGATTCAGCATGCCAAAAACCTTCAGAAAAGTATACTCGGGTTCCTGGTAAAATATTTTTGCCAATTGTTGTCGGCCTGTGTTATCCAACGCGCCGCCAGACACCGCTCATAACGCGTACTTTTTCGTTCGTTTATGGAGGCATGAAAACACGCCATTTTATGATTGCGTTCTAGGTAGGAATACTAGAAATACCTCCCTAGAATAATAATTAAATATTGATTGAATACACATAGTTATTTCAAGTTACAATGGACATTTAACAAGAATTTCGTGGGCGGGGTACCCAGGTACCCGGGTGGCAGATGCTATGAGTTTTTTTGGGTGGCAACACAAGGGTTAAAGTGTCGGACTCGACCGGGATACAAACCAGATAGAAGTGGGTTATAACCGGCCCTAAACGCACCCTACTCGATTTCGATCTTCGGGTTATAACCGATAGCTAACCGGGTTCTATCCGGCATCATGCAATATTTGTACACGATTCCTTTCCGAATTTTACCTGATTTATAACTGGATGACAAATGACTTCTATCCAGTTTTTATCTGGATATATGACTGGTGACTTGAACATATATCACAAGCTTGAACGCTTCTAAAAATTGCACACGCTGAGGATTGAAACCATAGCTAAAACTGCCTAACCTCAGACATAACCGCTTAGATCTTGCAAATAAAATCCCAACCACGTATTTTAGGGCAATGTTGATTCAAAAATAATTGTGACCCTCGTTTTGTTCTTAATTCTTATTTTTGAAATTTACCATTGCCAATTTACCAATTAAGACATTCTCTGCAAGAACCACATGAGTCGGAAAAGTGCTGACAGGGAAAATACCGTAAAAAATATAGTATTCCAAGGTGATATGACTAAATGTAATAGGTTTTTTAATTTTTGTTTACCGAATAATATCACTTTGCGATGAAATGTGACAACAAAATTAAAGTTTAATCATTCCCGTATGCGTTTATAAACAAAAACGGAAAGAGGGTTATTAGTTGTTTTCGCGGAAAAAACTTATTAGAAACTAATATTATTACATGATGTGCCACCCGGTGAAGTCCCCAATGAAATTAGAGTTAACTACTATTCTGGGATCATATTGAGAAAGATAATTAATGCTACCAATATTAAGTAAGAGCAATATTTTTTGTTGGCGACATTTTGAAATTGCTTACAAAATTACAAACTCTCTTGTGGCTATCATAGAACGTTCAAAGATCCAAACGTTCCGGAAACGTAAAGGAAACCGAAACAAAATCGGTGTTCACGTTGCGGGTCGGAGGGATTCCGATACGAAACGTTCCAAATTTCAGGTCAAAATTAAAAAATTTGACTCAAATTAAATTTTTTTTATAAAATTGGTATTTTTATACGAACGTCAGTACGAGGGGAGTTTTCGCGGCACAGAACACGATATTGGGGTAAATATTAAAAAATTTGACTTAAAATTTTGAAAAATTTTTGTGCAAGATTGCCGAAACATTGTTTCGAAAATGTCTTCTGAATTTCAGCAAAATATTACCGTCTTCATCCTTAAAAGTTTCTAAAGAACTTTACTAACATTTTTATAACGAATAACAAACATTTGAATAGAATTAACTTCTTCTTAAATGACATTTATTACGTTTATAATGAAATACATCATATTAGACTAGGAAAACATTTCGGAAACTGGTTAAATATTTAAAAATTTACTCATCAATACATATGTGAACGGAAACATAGTAATATAATTTTATTTATTCATTTTATAACTGAAATTAATCTTCCTCAAAATCGCCTTCTTCATCATCCGCATCTAGAAATTAGTCTTTAATTTAATTTTCTTCGTGAATGAGCTTGTATTCCATGTATCTGCCCTCTTGATCTTCTGCTTTCTTCTCCCTACAAAAGAATGCCGTTAATTGGTTTCGATACATTTGAAAAATTCATAAACAAAATAAGGACATTCTCTCAGTTTTATGCGAACAGAACGTTTTCTTTTTCTTTTTTAGTTTTCCTTTTTATTAAGTCGCCTCTAACTAATATTGTGACTATTTTTGTCCACAGTGCATAGGAAATATGCTGCTTCACAAAAAGTGAAACGAAATATTATTTTTCAAATATTTCAGGAAAATATAAATACCCAAGGCTAAATTTCCTAAACTATTTGAGATAAAAAATTCTTATTTTTTTTTAGTTTTGCGGGTAATTTAATGCACTTCAATTTTTGTTGAGACGACTTTGAAGTCTCATGTTCTGAAGTAAAGAAATATTCGAAAAACTAATAAAAACTGATAAGCTAGTAAAAAATTTTAATTTTTGTTTCAAAAGTATCAAAACCAATTGACGGCACTCTTTTTTAGGGATAAGAAAGCAGAAGATCAACAGGGCAGAGATGTGGAATACAAGCTTATTCATGAAGAAAATGAAATTAAAGACGAATTTCTAGAATTGGATGATGAAGAAGGCGATTTTGAGGAAGATCAATTTGATCAGACATAGGGTCAGAATGGAGTTGATGAGACTCCAGCAAAGTTTTATTAATTCCATTCTGGCCCTTTAGCTGTCCAACAACAATATTTTGCTGAAATTTAGACATTTTCGGAACAATGTTTCGGCAACCTTGCACAGAAATATTACTGAAAATTAAGAGACAATATATTCTGACAAAATTCCCCTGACACTTTGTAGACACATACGGCAAGCCCAATTCAATATTCTTTTGAAATGTTTCTGAAATATTTCGGACACATATTGGCCCGAAGGACATTACAATGTTGCTTGAACGCTGCTGCTTTAATGATTTATTGATATATTTCATTAATAATAATTGTTACAAAATGTTTACCCCAAGACCAGACTAAGTGGCCCCGTAGGATTCCGATGTCCTAAAAACGAATCCGTTGTCCAAATTTTTTTCTATACGTCAGGATTTCGAGATATCCTAATACGTTCTAACATATACAGGTAAAAATGGCCCATTTGAGCTAGAATTGAAACAATATAACACGAGCAGCGATTTCTTTCTTAAAATTGCTTATGCCATCGTTTAGTATTCGTTTTTACCTATGACACGTTAACCATTCTAGGTTGACACTGAAAAATCAGCAAAGATCCGTTATCTTGGGATCTTACAAATCTGAACTCAAATTCCGATTTAGCCAAGTCAAAAACCTTTAGAGACCAAACATTTTATCAATGAGTAAGCATTTTAAGAACAAAGCATCTCTGCTCATTATAAATTTTTCAAGTCTGGCTGAATTTGGACATTTTCTCTTTTTTGGGATTTGACATCTCAAAATCCTGACGTATAGGAAAATTTTGCCAACGGATTCATTCCTAGTGCATGAAAATCCATAGGAGTTGCCTAGTCCAGTCTTTGGGTACTAAAAAAAGTTGATTTGTGTCGGCCTATGTAATTGAAGGATTGAAAACTTCTTTTCGATTTGTTTGGAGTAGTATCCTATATATCTTAAACTTTCGCTAGGTTTGTAAATGGATTTTCCAACAAAGTTGCAAGTTTTATGCAATGAAATTTTTAATTTAATTAACCTTAAAGTGTGTGTATACTGTGTGAATAAAAGCACACTCAAACTTTGATTTCCGCATACTTGATTTGTGCGTTCCGAGAATTGACGCTGCGCAGCGGTTGCGGATCAGAGGAGCCGCGGGGCCGAAAGGGGATGCTGAGCCAGTCATGCGTTATAAAACAGGAGCATAGGGACAAAGCGCGCAGTATCCTAACGGCCTGGCTGGATAACTGCGTCACGTTCCGTCAGTTCACTCCCAGCGTTTGTGATGTGTTTCGCTTATGCATACATAATTTCAAAAATGCGAAAGGAAAAAAAAACCCCGTGATCAATATGAGCTTGTAGGTCTCAAAACTTTTGCAGAAATATGGTATTTGTGAGGCAACGAACAGGTGAAAAATATCTCGAGAAGCTGGTTTGAACAATAGGGTTGAAAGTTATAAACATCACAGAAAGAAATCGTCAAAAACATAATCAAAAGAAAGTAGTGATGTGGTTTTGGATTGATATGCGTTGGGAATACGCGTGAAAATTCAACAGAAATAATTCAGACGGCCCTGATGTTTACGTTCAGAGAGCCTGACTTTGTGTCCAAGGTCAAAACCAAAACTGTGCACAAATTCAAGTTCGAGTGTAAACGAATTCTAATTATAATATTATATAAAAGATTACATAAATCTGATCCCAAAATACGATTGTGTACCTTGATAAAAATGTAACCGACTGTTTATTGTTGCAGAGTTAAGTTCGCAGTTTGACTGTTTGCCTAATGGGGAACCTATTCCTGGTGTTCCTCGTAGCGGACCTTCTCCTTCTTTTTCTTCTTCTTCTTCTAAAAGACAATCTCCAGAAAAGACTCTTCCCCTTGCCAGACCCCATCCTTCTGCTGAGTCTTCTCCTCCCGCCGATCTGCCTCTTCGTGCCAGGTCCAGGTCTCCTCCTGCCAGGCATCGTTCTTTAACCATACTTGGATTCAAACTCGAAGAAGTTAGATTTGTGCGATTTATTTCTCACAAGAATCCAAACCGAATATTCGAACTACGAAAATACGCTTTTCCTCCTGATAAACCAATTAAATTCAAAACAATAAAGTTTGTCATTAAGCCCATCCCTACCGAAGAACAAATTGTATTATCAGCGTCCAATGGTGACGTCTTTGGAGTATTGCAAAAAACAAATAGACACACGAATCTTCGTGGATTATATATAGATCTTACAAAATGGGTAGAAAAGCGGGCGAAAATAAATATGTACACCGGCACGGTATATGTATTAACCCCAGAAGAAATCGCGGAATGTCCATTAGGCAATAAAAGCGTAATCGAAAAGAATTTCACAATAGTACGCGTGTAAGCTACTATTCTTCACACGTTTATGTCGATTTAAAACAATCTGCCATCCGCACGTGTGACGGATCTCACACTTCGCGCTCAATCTTGATGCTTTCCTTACAATTATTAATTTTGGATTTCCTTTTGTTAAAGCTCCTTCGGCTTTAACGAACACATTCACATCACTTGTTTCGCTCTTCGCGCTCTATTAAAGTGAGACAAAAATAAAAATTCTTATGCAGATATTACAAAAAAAGTAAAAATTCTATTCTTCATCATTATTTTATTCACCCCAAAAAGTGTATTCGAATAAGTTTTTTTCAGATAATTGAGACATTTTTATTTTTACTTTTTCCACAAATGGGGAATTAATTTTCAAGTGCTTAAGCACTTAAGGAATCAACGTTTTCCCACCTAATTCAAACTGAGACAAAGTGTATTGCTGTTGTCTAATAATTTACGAGCTTATATTTGAACATTTATATAAATATTGACCGAGGGGTAGGGGGTGAACATTCGGGGATTTTTTTGGACATCATCTAGTTTGAAGATATTTCACTCTCCTAATGGCAAATAAAAAAATTGATCTAGTAACAATTTTGATATTTTCTTGAATGACCTCACATTTTAACCTTAGAACTCTCAAAGAGAAAAACTTCAGCCTTCTTTTGAGTTCAATGAATAAAAAAAAGATGAATTTTGCCAGAAAAGTCAAATTTGTTACGAACTTTTAACCTACAAAGATGCATTTTCAATCAAATGGTCGAATTTTGAAACAGAAAAGATCAAAATACAACCAAAAACCATAAAACTTTTATGCCAAAAAAATGATTTTTAAGATGATAGTAGAAGTTTCCACTAGAAGGTTGAATGTTTAACAAAAAAATTAATTTTCAACCAAGAAAGATGTCTTGCCTTCCAAAAAATATAAATTTTTTACTAAAATACAAATTTGTAACTAAATAGTTGAATCCTCAACTAAGAAGATGCATTTTGAACAAACAAACCAAAAATTTTGAACAAAAAGACAAATTTTCAACAAAATACATGAATTTTCTACCAAATAGTTGCATTTTCAAGTTATAAATTATGAATTATTAACCAAAACTGGAAAAGTTTAATTGTCGGATACGAAATTTAATTTTTACCCAAAAACAAAAGGAATTACTAACCGAAAAGTTGAATTAAAAAAAAAGAGAGAATCTTAAGAAAAATGAATTTTTAACAAAATGTTCCAACTTTTAAATAAGTATTCGAATTTTCAATAAAAAATATGTATTTTCAACCAAATAAATAAATTTTCATACAAAATTATGAATTTTCTACAACAAAGATCAATTTTCTATCAAAAAATACAAATTTTCAACCAGACACATCAAAAGCGGAAAATTTCCTTTAAGGGGGATCAGCATAAGGTATAAATGCGGAAACCTATTGAAAATGACTGCAAGACTCAATTCATATGTCATTTCATGCGCTAAGCCGAATCTGAGGCCATAACGCCTCCATCACCCCATGTTTTTGTTTAAATCACAAAACCACCCTCAAAAACTGAAAATTCTTGAGTAGAAATTTCGCTCGAACCACTAACGTGGCTCCCACGGGGATTGGTTCGCCCGCATATTATTGTTTAAGATTGTTAAAAGAAAGCTTAAATCTGCGAGTAGAAATCTAGAGTTAATTTTAGGAATGTTGATATATCTCCTATTTTCAACGACCATCGTTTTAATCCTCAAGCATGGATTGCGATTTGAGCTTTCCGTTTTTCCGAAAATAAGTCGGCCAACCTATCGTCAGAAATTGTATCTTTCAAATCTCAAGCTCACGTTTGCCGCGAATTCATTTCAACTTTCTTTTCTTTTAAATAAAAGTTGGTTTTGACTTTTCGCTTGCTAGTCAGGAATTCTACAATGAGTTTGTTTTAGAAACAGCATTTTCAAATATATTATGTTCCACGTGATATTCAGCGTAGGCTTCAACTGTCTCGACGGTTGCGAATCGTTAGATCGTCAGGAGCTTAGTTAGTAGCTTTTAGAGCGAGAAGCGGATCGGATCTTAGACAACGGTTTTCACGCCGGCTAATCATTCGATTAGAGTTGTACCTCGAACGTTTTAATTAAATTCAGTTTTTCCGTCCTTAAATTCCGACTCCTTTATATTTCCACCAGTTTTCTTTTTTTTTCATCAATCATCAACTTCCAGTTTGAGTTTATAACGTCCAGCCGAACGACCTAAGGAAGGGCTCGATTCGAGAGTTATTACCCCTAAGTTGTGACTTTCGATCGAGTCTCTCGCGTTTTCTTCGTTCGGGTTTCGGGTCGCGATTTTTATTTATTTTATTTTATTTCTCGTTTTCCACCCTTCGCGCGGACCACTTTTGCTTATTCCCGTGGGCAGCTCACCCATGAAGTTCACCCCCTCGCCGCGCAAGGTCTCGGTCAGGCGTATTTTGTCCTAATTAGCAACCGTTTCCCTCAATTGCTACCATTTCCACCTGAAGAAAGAATTTCAATTTCTTCCACTCCCCATTGATAACCTAAAATATTATCAATGTTAAGTAGTGTTCTAATTCCACTATAATCATGATCTCATCTATTCGTGGGCATTCCCATTTGCCTGGCCGCGAAACGCAAAAAACGGTTTTTAACTCTTTCGAACCTAATTCTATGTACCATATACAGTGGTGCCCAGATTACGGAGGCGTATTCTAAGATAGGTCTGACTAGTGAAAAGTATAACAATTTAAGTGTGAATGGGTTACTAAATTTGGAAGCGTTCCTTATGACAAAGCCCACAGACCTGAGAGTATTATTGATTTCAACCGAAATTTGTTCTTCATGAGATAAGGGGTGATGCAGCTGGATACCCATGTCACGCATTCTCGTAACCCTAGACGGTCGAGGTCGTCTTGAAGTTCGTTGCAGTCCGAAAGGAAGCAGATGGCTCTATACAGTTAAGGTTGTCAGCAAACAGTAAAAAGAAACAAATTCAATTATTGAGCAGATATCATCAACATAAAGGCTAAACATTAAGGGTCCAAGGTGCGAACCCTGAGGGACTCCAGAGGATGCTGTAAATGATTTAGAGTATTGACCTTTCATTCGAACGGCCTGAGTTCTGTTAATTAGATAGCTCGTTAGCCAAGACAGCATGTTACCCGATATATCCAGCGCCCTGAGCTTTGCCATAAGGATAACATGGTCTACTTTGTCGAAGGCTTTAGAAAAGTCAGTATAAACAACATCTACTTGCAAGCCAGCCTCAACTATATAAATCAGATAGTCCGCATAAATACATAGATTTGCAGTAGTAGACCTACCTCTTCTAAAGCCGTGCTGCTCATCTATTAGTTGATGCAGCTGATAGCTTATCATAGACGCTACTCTCAAATATTTTCGGAATAATGCTGAGAATTTTTATCGGTCTGTAATTCGTGATATCATTTTGATTACCTTCCTCAAAAATAGGAACAACTGTACCTTTTTCCGAATAATCGGAAAGTAACCCTCCACGACAGATTTATTAAATATTATATGTAAAGGTTCAATCAATGAGGAGCAGCATGACTTCACCAAAGAGGGGGGAACCCTATCGAAACCAGCCCCTTTATTGGGATCTAGATTTTTTGTTTTAAGTTCAATTTCCTCCTCGCTAATCTAAACAGTGGAAAACTCAATGACATCGGTCGGATCAAAGCAGACAGGGCGATCGGTGGGGGTTGAATAGACAGATTTGCATTTTTTAGCAAAAAGATCAGCTATGCCGTCCTTAGAGTCTGCCTATTCGCAATCTAAAAATATTTGGTTTGGTAGATCGTTGTTTTTATTTACCTAGTTATCGTGATTCCAAAAGAAGCATATCATTTAGCAATATTTATATTAATGCCGTTTGGCCAGTTCTGTTTCCAAAAATTGCATATATATCGTTTTGTGATAGATTGCCAGGTAAAAATCTTCAAAAAATGTGGAAACATTGGTGCGACTTTTGCGAAAATCTAAACGTGCAAATTTAGCTTACAGCTGCGTTTTTCATCTATTGAAATGCTGAATGATAATAATTATTTCTTGGCCCAAGTGAACACCAATTATCTTTTCGAGTCTTTAGAGCGCGTAACATATGTATCATTGTAGTCAAGATGTGTAAAATATATAATCCAATAAAATCTCGAATATCATTTATTCCTGCGTAGCCAATTTTTTTTCTTGAAATTGATTCTTATCAGATACAAATCTCTCAGAAGGACAAACTTGACGCCTTTCGGCTAAGAGATAACGAACATTCATCAGTTTCCCCTCTAATTTGACAAAATGAGGATTGTCTATACCCTGGTCATATCGCTCGTGGTTATCCTCAATTCTATTGGTGAATATAATAATATATAATATTTCTATAATTTTAAGTTATCCTTTTTTAAGCTTCACGCCAAGCAGAATTTTTGCGATTCAATCTGCATAAAGCATTCGTTGCAAGACTACAACTATGCCCGTCAAAATTTAGACATGTACAAGTGGTATCCTTCTTGGTTAAAACGTAAAAACGGACCCAGATAGAAGTGGGTTTTAGCTGGCCCTAAACCCACCCTAACCGATTTTGATCTCCGGGTTATAACCGCACCTAACGGCGTTCAATCCGGCATCATACAATATGTGCGCCCGATTCCTATCCGAGTCTTACCTTGTAATCTGCAACGACCCGGTTCCTTAACACAAACAAATTAGATTTGAAACTGTTATTGTATATTATTAATCTTTATCGTCATTAATATACAATTTTCACACACGGCCACTTACCACATATTTCAAGGAACCTTCGATTGAAAAATACTTTGTGTATTTTTATATACAATTACGGAAAGACAGTTACTGTTCATAGAATGAAAATGTTTTAAAACTTTATAAATTGTCTGACAATTTATCAATTTGTCATTAATTTTTAATTTAAGATCACCTTTTGTTACTACATACCATTATAATAATAAGGAAGAACATTTTTGTGAATAATAATTTTTGTCTACAAGAAACTAATACGCAGGAGTATTGGCTTTAATAAATCATTTATATAATTTTCATGTTCTCTAAATTTGCCTTCATTATTCAAAAACCATAGGAACATGAATTTTAGAGTTTAGAATATCCGAAAAGGTGTTCTCCATGAAAAAAAAAATGAAGACGGCTTAAGCTATTCTTGCAGTGAACGGCTGCTTCAATAACCTATTTCAATTTTGCTTTTAAATTCCTCCTCCTCAAAAATTTTATTTTAAGCATGCTTAAACTGAGTATTTTTTAAATAATTTCACATTTTTGAAAGAATTATTATTTGTTTAAACATATTTTTTGTTCGAAACATTTGCAAAATGTTCACACAATTAAGTACTTATTTGTGGCTAGCCTAGGAAAGGTGGACACAATTCTATTTTTTTCGAATCTTTTCAACTACATATTGTATTATTTTAAAACATTCACATTTGCATTTGAATAAGAACATTTTATCACTAGCAATATGTGTAATATGTGTATTATCATTATGATTTTACATTGAGAAACTAAGATAATTTTGCGGCTAAATATAGGATTCAGATTAAAATTTCATGAACTCTTATGTCAGCACTGTTTTATTTTATGAGCACATCAGATTTCGAAAATGATTAATTCCTTCTTTGAATCTAATTACTCAGATGAGTATTATATCTAAGAGACAATATTTGTTTTGAAGCCGAAAAATGAATAAAGGGGTGAACGTGTTACTATTGCTAAGCTGGTTTCGAAACTGTAGATATGGCTAAAAGAATGCTTGCCTGCACCGTAAATTCCAGTGAAGTAATTGATAATCTGTGAATGCCATTTAACCTTATGAAATCCTTCAAAATCCGTTCGTATCCATGGAAATACCTTGAAATTTCTGAAAATCTCTATATCCTAATTGCATAAAGATACTTTGATACTTTCATATTATGATATGTTGTCATAGGGAATGATTTCTGGCATTAGGAATTTTGATGAAATTCATTTAAATAAAAAATTTTCAGGGTGTCTTTATAAAGTACTTGAATGTGCATTTGTATTGATTGCCCGATTGAATCAGTTGAATGATAATACAGGCCAACAAAGTTGGCACCCCAAGACCGTACTAGGCTACTCGGAAGGATTTTAATGTCATATAAACAAATCCGTTGTCCAAAATTTCCCTATATGTCAAGATTTTAAGATATCCTGACGTAAAAGTGAAAAAATTTCCATTTTCGGCCATAATTGAAATAAAATAACACAAGCAGCAACTTTTTCTTAAAACTTCTTACGCCATGGTTTGGTACTCATTTTTAACTTCCATTTCTATTTTAGCGTATCCCGAACCGATTTTTGTTCTTCGAGATATGGCACATGAACCATTTCAGTTTTACATTGAAAAACTAGCGTAGGCAATTTTATGAAAAAAAAGTTAATTTTTTTGGCCTGTCTGAATAAAGGATTGACGAATTGCTTCCGATTGGTTTGGAATGAATATTTATTTATCTTAAACTTTGATAAAAATGTAATCCTCTATTCCTTGTTGTAGAGTTGAGTTTACAGTCCGATTCTTTGCGCAATAGCAGCCGTACTCCTCGTGTTCCACGTTGCAGACCTTCTTCTTCTTCTTCTTCTTCTTCTTCTTCTTCTTCTTCTTCTTCTTCTTCTTCTTCCAAAAAAAGACATTCTCCAGAAAGGACTCTTCCTCTTACTAGACCTGATTCTTCTGCCAGGTCTGCTCCTCATGCCGACACTCCTCTTAGTGACAGGTCCAGATCTCCTTCTGCCAGGCATTGTTCTTTACCCATACTTGGATTCAAAATTGAAGAGCTTCCATTTATTCGACTGATTCCCCACAGCAATGCGGATCGGATATTCGAACTTCGAAGATACACCTTTCCACATAATAAGCCAATTAGATTAAGAACATATGGTAATATTCATAAACCTATACCAAAAGAAGAACAAATTGTATTATCAATGGTCAATGGTGACGTTTTTGCAATATTGGAAAGAACAAACCTTCAAACAAGTCTTCGTGGATTATATACACCTCTTTTTATTGGAGAAAGGCGGGCGAAAATAAACATGTACAGCGGCACAGTAGTTCCATTAATACCAGAAGAAATCCAAGATAGTCCAATAGTCAAGCAGAAGGCAATTAGACAGAAATATACAGTAGTACTTGAGTAAACCACAATTCTTCACACGCTTAAGTCTAAATTAAAGTTCAAAACATTGATAAAGTTATATTCTGTAATTTTCATTCCCTTTTGTTGAAGCTCCTTTGGCTTTAACGAATACATTCGTTATGCTTCTTATGTGATGATAAATATATGTATTATTAATTTATTACCTGGGATAAGGATTGCTTATTAAAAATTACAAAATAAAGTACAATTTTAAATCTATATCCTTATATCATTTTATTTAACCCAAGAAATGTACACGAACGTGGATGGTAGTTTATAGGAAAAATAATTTACATTTGAATAAATAGTGACCATGAGGTAGGGGGTGAAAATTTTCTGATTGTCGTGGACATCGTCTATTTCGGCATCTATGCCTTTTTACAAAACAGTCAAATTTGTGTTTGACTTTCATTTAAAGGGTCGAATATTAATTTCAACAAAATGCCGAAGGTTAATAAAATGGGTGTAAAAAGCTTATCGCCGAAATGTATGATATCCACGAAAGTCCCAAATGTTCACCCCCTTACCTTTGGTAAATATTTATGCAAATGAAAAAATGTATTGCTCATAAACTACGATTTAGAAACAAAACACTTAGCCTAAGTGTGCCTTCGATCGGACAACTTTAATTTTTTGAGGTGGTACACTTGAGAAATATTGATTGATGTGCGTCTTATCAAAAAGTAGTGTGCACCAAACTTGTACAAATAATTACATTTTTCAGGACCAAAACAAAAAATATATGCGTCTTTACAAATATAAATAAATTACCAAGCGAAAATTTTCCGAATTAAAAAAATTAAACCAGAATGGCAACATTGTATTCTTCTCTCCCTTCCATGGCTTATCCGATGAAAATTCCTCGAACTGTGTTACTAAAATCTGATTTAGTCTAGACAATTTCACGTGAAAGTTTTAATTTCACTATTTTAATTTGCGAATTGTTTATTTTCAATGTTTTTCAATGTTTGCAATCCAGCCAACAAGGCCTAAAGAAAGTGCCTAAATTGTCTTAAGTTGTTAATAGCTGTTAATATGAGTTCTTCATGGCCTTAAGGAAAATATTGCACAGATCTTTATTGTAAAGTTTTCTACTCAATTAAAGCCTATAAAAATGTTTTCCATGAGCATGATCAAATACTGTTACATGTGCGGGTATCGTACACTAAAATAAGTACAAAACCAAACCAGTCTATCGTAGTTGAAAGAAGGAAAAATAAAGAGTGAAAGAAAAATGACCTTTTTTATCAAATATTAATATCAACATTATGAGCGCTTACTAGAATATCTTTGTATCGAGTAAAGCAGAAAAAAATAGTAATAAGGAAAGAAACAAGAATTAGCTGTAAGGTATGAACATAACATGATTCAAAGCTCACAAATGAATCAGATATCTATCATGAATAAATGCCTGATAGAAGTTGCTGAAAGGGAAAAGCGTAAGTGTAGTTTGATTTTGTTTGGTCTTGGAGAAGACAATGTTGAGAAGACGTTGTTCTCCCTAATTATTACGGAGAAAATCGTATGACTCGTTAATTGCTTTCGTATTGGTCGCTATTCCCAGGAACTAGGAAGACCAAGGCCAATGAGGATAGTTCTCAAGGACAACTTGGAGGCGGAGGAAATATTTCGAAGATTTTTGGAAGTGAAAAAAAACACAACAAGCCCCAGTGTCCGTAAAGAGTGTCTCGATATCAAGAGACTGGACGAAACAACAACAGATCGACATTAACCGATGCAGACAAGATCTCAAGGACCTAGTAGCAAAAGGGGAGAAAGATCTCAAGATCATATACAAGTCAGGGATACCGAAGATAATAAAAACTCGTCAGCAAATATCAGTCCATCAAGAGGAAGTCAGCAGAACTTCAGCAAACTCGTCACAGAATCCCAGCTAATAAACGTAACAGGCAGCGACCTCACTGAAGAGGAACTCCATTCAGTAATTCAACTAAAAAACAAAGATGAGAAATGATTGATTCATCAAGTAAATGGTAGTATTATTAATTCTAATTTCAGCCATCTTTCCACTCCTTAAAATAAATCATTTTCTAAAAAAAGTAAAGAGTTTAAAATATATTATCAAAATATGAGAGGTATAAACACTAAAATACAACAGATAAGGAAGTTTTCTAAATTATTGGACTATGATTGTTTTGTATTAACTGAAACGTGGCTCAGCGAGAATGTACATTCTTCGGAATTATTTGACCAACACATTTTCTCAGTTTTCTTGAATGATAGGCTTTGTGGTCCTGGAGGAGGGGTTCTTATAGCTATTAAATCTGAATACATTTGTGAATCTATAGATGTGTCGACTATAACGAAGATTTCAGAAAGGATGAACATGTTATCTTTGAGACTAGCAAGGGAAAGTTTTTCTTTCTATATTTTAGCGATTTATATTCCACCAAATATGAATATTAACGAGTTTCAGACCATAACAGAAGCCATATCGGATTTATAGTTTCTGTATGGCAGTCAAATAGGGATAATAGGTGATTTTAATGTTCCTCACTTTTTAAATTTTACGCTAGGTCAAATACAAGATACAAAAGCGGCTTCGATTTCTGATAGGTTAATCTTAATGAGATTGGAGCAAACTAACAGTGTAGCTAATCATATGGGAAGGCTACTAGATCTGGTTCTCACAAATATAAAAAGTGAAATGGCTTAAAGTTACTCCATGGTTCACCTCCAGCCCCTTGACCTGTTCGTTGGGGGCCCATTGTTCCGCCCGAGACGAGTCCTGGCTGTACAGCCTTTCTCAAGATACACTGCTACAGCCATCCTCAAGCAGTAGCAAGTGCTATTAGAAAGAGAGGCATTAGAAAGAGAAAGAATGCATTCTTTCCATATAAATGTTCATTTTGTTAACTAAAACATTTATAAAAAAAAGTACAAATTTCCTTTTAATTTACAGTAAATTAACGTTAATATTTTTCGTCTTTTTGTGATTGGAGAAAAATGCACCAATAATATCAACGCTATGACAACTTGACAGGTGACAAGTGTTTTTCCGCCTTCATTTTTTTAAAAATTCAAACATTCTTTCCATATAAATGTTCATTTTGTTAACTGAAACATTTATAAAAAAAAACAAAGTAAAAATTTCCTTTTAATTTACAGTAAATTAACGTTAATATTTTTCCTCTTTATGTGATTGGAGGAAAATGCACCAATAAGGGCGTTTTCAGAACATTCTAATTACGGTCTTTACAGGTAAATTACATTTATGGAAATATTTTAGATGAGTGATTCAGTTTACGAAGCGTCGTCTACCTAGTCGGTCGTAAAAGTAAAGTTTGAAAATGGAATTTCTAAAAAGTTTGCGAGCTTTTAACCGCGAAGTCGAAGGGAGCGGCTTGATAAACTTTCTCGTTTTTTGGGGGCTCCTTCAAAAAACAAAATTCTGTGATCTGTGTGGGGGAAACTTCCATTTGAAAGAAAATGGAAAGAATAAGAACATTGTATACCAGTGCGGAAGAAAAAAATGTAGGAAGAAGATCAACGCAAGGGAGGGGACTTTCTTCAAAGTAGTGAAAATCAACATCGTCGTCATCCTTCAGGTGTTAGTCTGCTGGATATTGAAATATCCATCATCTGTAATATGCAGGGAAACAGGTTTGAACCCAGTGACATTGAGAAAAATTCTTTTCGAATTCAGGGACTTGATTAGCGCCTGGTTAATTGAGACAAGTGACAAGATTGGTGGCGTGGGTCACGTCGTTGAAATCGACGAAAGTGCTTTCGGCAAGAGGAAGTACAACAGAGGCCGGAAGAGGTGTACGAGATGGATTGTCGGTGGAATTGACCGTACTACGAAGAAATGTTTTTTGACACATGTCGAATCCCGGGACGCTAAGACCCTGCAACGTGTGATTCAACGGTATGTGAAACCAGGCACACATATAATCACAGATTGTTGGCGTGGTTATAGCCATGTGAGTGATTGGGGGTATAAGCACTCTACAGTGAACCATTCTCGAAATTTCGTGAATCCGGATGATAGGAATGTTCACACTCAAAATATAGAGTATCATTGGTCGAAAATAAAAAGAGATCTGCGGAGGCGCCTCGGTAAAATGTCAGTTAGCAGGACTGAGCATTATTTAGTGGAATATGTTTGGAGAAATGTCTACACCTCCAACGATGAACTGTTTTTGAGTCTTCTAGAAGCCATCAAATTTTTCTATCCTCAATAAGGCGAGAAAATTTTAAATCGGCCCTTTTCAGGGCCAACACATTTTTTAACGAAGGATTGATTTATTGTTCTTATTCATGTTTTTTTTTCAGGAATCATAGCATAATTGAATCTATTAAAAGCTTCAAGTCTGAATTTTAAATTGTTCAGATTTTAAAAATACTTTGCTCTGCACTGTCTCTTCTTTCTCATTCTAATGTCTCTCTTTCTAATTGCACCTGCTAATGCTTACTCCATGGTTCGTATCGATGGTTCCCCGCTTGCTTGAGGATGGCTGTAGCAGTGTATCTTGAGAAAGACTGTACAGCCAGGACTCGACTCGGGCGGAACAATGGGCCCCCAATGAACAGGTCAAGGGGCTGGAGGTGAACCATGGAGTAACTTTAAGCCAGTGAAATTAATAAAGGGAATTTTCCTATGGTTAATGAAGATGATTACCATCCAGCTTTTGAGATGAATATCGAAATTTGCATCATTCCATTGATCCCTAACTTTAAGAAAGGCATTGAATTTCCGAGATACAATTTCAAAAAAGGACAGTATGACTTACTTTATGTAAAAATATCAGAAGTTGATTGGACTACTCTTGACAAATGCTCTAATCCCAATGAAGCTTGTAAACTATTTTATCAAATAGTAATAAATAGTTTTGATGATACCATCCCGAAATATATTGATAGAATAAATAAAGCTAAATATCCAAATTGGTATACCAAAGATATTATCAGGGCTATTCGATTGAAAGGTAATCATAGACAATAATTCAAAGTATCAGGTTCTAATTACCATTATAAACAGTATAAGTCACTGAGAAATTATACAAAAAAGAATATTAAAGCAGCTTATCAAAATCACATAAATGATGCGGAAGAAAAAATTCGGGAAAATCCGCAACAGACTTGGAATTATGTTCACGGTCTTCAGCAAGAATCTAGGATACCAGGAATTATGAGACATGACGAAAGCGAAATCACTGATCGTCAAGATATTGTGGACACTTTCGCGGAATACTTCAATAGTATATATGAAAGACATGCAAATGATAATACCAATCCTCCCTACGTATCCAATTCAATGCTTAATATGGATCGGAAAAATGAACAATATTATGATTATTTTTCAGACACTAGGAACACATCAACGATTCTAACTGAAAATGAATTGCTAAAAGCACTCAAATCTCTGCCGAAGAAAAATACTTCGGGAACAGATAATATTCCTAGCTTCTTTGCTAAAGACTGTGCGCATGCCTCATTGAAACCCCTAACGAAAACAAGCAAAAGTTGGTCCAGTATTTAAAAATGGCTGTAGAAACGAGATTTCAAATTACAGACCAATTACGGTCCATAATAATTTTTCAAAAGCTTTCGAGATCTGTATATACGACAGAGCTTTTTTTACTCTGTTTCTCTATTTCTAACAGAAGCACAACATGGGTTTATTCCAAGGACCTCCACAGTTACTAATCTAGCTACTGCAACTCAGTTTGTACATGAAGCATTTAAAGAAAAAAAGCAGGTTGATGTCGTGTATACCGATTTATCGAAGGCCTTTGATAAAGTAAAACATGAAATATCACTTTCTAAGTTCACAGAAATGGGAGTTTCTTTTAGAATTGTTAAACTACTTTCGTCATACCTTACATCCAGGAGCCATAGCGTACTTTACAATGGATATGCATCGAAACACTACGTACCATGTTCAGGTGTCTCCGGATTTGAGTTATTTATGAATAACTTGAAAACGAGATCTCAAGAATACCTGATTGTCTTACAAATCAATATACTCGGAATATTCTTTCAAGCTAGTCGTTTTCATCATCAGTGCTCTTAGAGGTGCCAAGCTTTCACTGGGTAATAGCTTCAAAAGCATCCCTGCGTGTCAAAAAAATTCTGGAAACTTGCGGGGAAAATGCAGAAGCCGGTCGTCCTCGGTTTGCTCCGTGTCCTCAGTGTGCACGAGATTTTTGCCAGATCTTCCTTTAATGGTTGTGACAAGAGGATACAGCTAACATGTTGCCGCAATTTCGCCAGAAGCGATTGACTCGATACAACGATCCGGAAAAAGTATCGTGAACCCCAAAAACACAAAGCGAGCCTACCACGACCGACTTTTGGTTTTTCCTCACAAGTGTCTTAGTATTTCGTTAACACGCAGGGATGGTTTTCACGCTATTAACCAGTGAAAGTTCGGCACCTCCAAGAGCACCGATGATCATGAGGGCTAGGTTAACAGGATATTCCAGGTATACCCGACGCAACTCCCTCATAAAATCTGTATTTCTCTCTTTGTTTTCATTCTTCTTGGCTATAATGTTTTTGTCGGCTGGTGCCGAAAATTCGATAATGAACCTGATTTGCCTCTCGAATTCAAGGAGAACTATGTCAGGATTCGAGCGCACGACAAAAATAATTGTCGAGAACATGATGTTCCAGTATATGCGGCACTTCTCATTTTTGACAATTGACTCCATTTCCCTAGGAGCGTTTGGCGGCGCGGTATCAGAGCTAATACCGTAGGAGCAACAGATATAGTAATAAAGCACCTTCAGTGCCGCATTGTGCCTTTGGATGTAGGTCGTTCCCGCATGAGTTGGACAACTAGATAGTATGTGTCCTAGATGCTCGGGGTGTGCATGACACGCTCTGCAGCTATCATCGGGAATGTATTGTCAAACATTGTGGCAACGGTATGGTAGAGTGAAAATGACACCGTCTTAACACGCCAAAATAAAACCCTCCGTGCCCGCCTTCAATCCGGGTGATTTAAGGAAAGCAAACTTGAGCGCATACGATATCAAATGATCCTTCACATTTCTGTGGAAGATGCCGTGCCTCCTGTTGTCGAAGAGCTGTTTATGGAAGTTTTTCTTCTGCCCAATTCCCTGCTTTATTCGGAGGACCATATCTGTCGGATAAGACATTCGTATCTGCATCGGAGATCATTCTTTATGGATGTTACGTCCTGAATGCGGCTCAGTGGCACGCCCAGGTATGTATAGGTTTCTTCCTGCCAGATGTTATATAGTCAATCGAATACTAAATTTGGAACACGTGCTGTCTTGCCCAGCCTACTAGAGGCCGGACTCTTCGGAAAATCTTCACGAATCGCGTCATCCAGTTCAGCCAGATCTTTGGGCTTGAGCGAAACCTGGATGTTGATGTTTCGCCTGATTCTAAAGCATCGCTTATCATCTATTTATAGAGTAGGCGGCCTGCTTATATAACCGCTCTTTCGGAGCTCATCGGCACGGTTTCGCAGAAGTTCATGCGAAAAGCGTGAGAGCTCTGGGTGTTTTTTTCACCATACAGGATGCAGTCGCGTCATGTAACCTTCTTGTTTGGGGGCCATACTGCTGCAACATTAGGGTTGTAAAATCCGAAATATTATTTATTCCTGCCTAACCAGAATTTTTTCCTCGAGAGCGAATCTTATCAAATGTAAATATTTCAAAAGAGCACGCTGAAAGTGTTAAAGAGATAACGACTATAATTAAGCCAATTCTCCTATAATAAATTAAGCAGTTTCTCCTCTAGTGTGGAAAGATGAGGATTATCTATACTCTTGTCTGTTTCTTCGCGGTTATCCTTGATTCTATTGGTGAATATAATAGTATATAATATAATTGTGATTGTAACTAAATACTCTTTAAGCGTCACGAAAAATTGAGACCTAGACATATGGTTCTATCCAGTAGCATGCAATATTAATTTGACTTATGTTAGTCGGTTTTCATCAAATCTCCACGTTTCGAGGCCCCTTGAGTCAGAAAAAACGATTTTTACGAATGTGTCTGTCTGTATGACAAGCTAAAACGCATTTAAAAATCGCACTCACTAATATTCGAACCCTAGCTACCTAACTTCAGACCTAATCGCTTCGATCTTGCAAATAAAATCCCAAACACGTATTTTAAGGCAACGTCGATTGCAAAATATTTGCGTGTCTCGTTTTATGTGTAATTCTTATTTTTGAAATTTACCATTGTCGATTTTCTAATTAAGCCGTTTTCTTCAAAAACCACATAATTCGGAAAAGTGCAAATAGAGAAAACGCCGAAGAAATGTGGTGTTCTCAGGTGATATGACTAAATTTAATAGGTTTTAAAATGTGTGTGCCAAATAATATCATTTTGCAATAAAATGGGGCAACAAAATTTTATTTTAATCATTCCCACAGGTTTTTATATACAACAACCGGAATAGAGTTAAGAGTTGTTTTTGCGTAGGCGATACAGGAAAGTAGGAATTATCCAAATCATTGTTTTATGGTCAGAAACCTGGACTGTTGGAAGATTTATTTGGGAATTAGGGCCCAGTGATGTTCTTAATGAAATTAAAGTTAATTGTTCAAATAAGTAATTTAAACAAATACCTGTAAGCTTTTATATATTTAAAATTTGTTTAAAACTTTACATATTGTAATAAGGCAGAACGATTTTAGTGAAAAATAATTATTGTCTACAACATACTAATAAACAAGAGTATTTGCTCAAAAAAATTGTTTATCACAATTTTCCATATAATTGTGACGTTTTTTTTTAATATATCTTAATTAATTCTGATGAAAGGCGAGTTTATTTGATTAATTTTAAATATTTCAAAACTGTCCTTAAATTTGTTAGACATTAATCATTTTTATTTTGCCCGTAACTAATGCCGTGGGATTATATTAGGAAATTTAATTAAAGTTAATAATATTAAGAGAAAAGTTTGGTATTAGAAACCTTCTACAAATTGTTTAGGAAATTAAGTATACGTTTCCGTTCCAAAGCGAGACATATGTATAGATAAATTTTGGAAATTCCATGTTATTGGTTACGTATTTTTTGAGCGGCCCCCAATACAATGTTTCAAGTATGGCTGAATTTGGCCAGTTTCCTTTCTTTTGGGACCAGATCCTTCGGTATTACCTAGTCCAGTCCTTGGGTGCAAAAATTGTTAGTTTTTTTTGGCATATGTAACTGAAATATTGAAAACTTGCTTCCAACTGGTTTGGAATAATTTCCTATATATCTAAAACTTAAGAAAAATGTAATCCTCTGTTTCTTGTTGCAGAGTTAAGTTTGCAGTTTGAGTGTTTGCCTAATGGCGAACCTATTCCTGGTGTTCCTCGCAGCGGACCTTCTTTTTCTTCTTCTTTTTCTAAAAGACATTCACCAGAAAGCAATCTTCCTCTTGCCAGACCTCATTCTTCTGCCGGGTCTCCTCCTTCCGCCGGTCTGCCTCTTCGTGCCAGGTCCAGGTCTCCTGCTGCCAGGCATTGTTCTATAAACATACTTGGATTTAAACTTGAAGAACTTAGATTTGTCCGATTTATTCCTCACAATAATCCCAACCGGATCTTCGAACTTCGAAAATACGCTTTTCCTCCTGAGAAACCAATTCAATTCAAAACAAGAAATAGTGTCATTAAACCCATCCCTGCCGAAGAACAAATTGTATTATCAGCGTCCAATGGTGACGTATTTGGAATATTGGAAAAAACGAAAAAAGAGACGCTTCTCCGTGGATTATACACAGATCCTGCAAAATTGGTGGAAAAGCGTGCGAAAATAAACATGAACACCGGAGTTGTTAATGAACTGACCCCGCAAGAAATCGCGGAATGTCCAGTAGGCAACAAACGCATAATCGAAGAGAAATTTACAGTAAAACTTGTGTAAGCCATAATTCTTCACTCGGTTAAGTTCACACGATTATACGTAAGCTATTTAAAATTAAAGGTCCAAACTTTGACGCCTGTTATATTCTTCAATTTTGAATTTCCTTTTGTTGAAGCTCCTTCGGCTTGAACGAATACATTCACATTACTTGTCTTGCTCTTATTTGCGCTCTATTGAAGTGCAAAAAAATCAGAATACTGTTTCAGATATTGCAAATCAAAGATTTTCTATCTAATTTAAAGTTTAAAATGTTCGGTCCTTTTGGATATTAGTTTACGGGATAAAATGTTAAGATTTAGATAAATATTGACAGAGAGGCAGGGGGTAAACAATTTTGGATTTTCTTGGATATCATCTATTTCGGCGATTCTAAACTCTTTTATTGGAAATAAAAAAATTTCGTCCTAGTACAGTTTCGATGCTTTTTTTAATGGTCCCCCATTTTTAATCAAGCCTTTTATTAAGAAAAACTTTAACCTTCTTTTGAGATGAACAAATGAAAAAATATGCGTTTTTTCAAAAATGGCAAGTTTGTCTTGGATTCTTAACCTACGACGATGAAATTTCAATCAAATGGTTGAATTTTTTAACAATAAATTTAATTTTCAAACAAGAAAGATGACTTTCGTAATATAAAAGATAAATTTTCTAGCAAAAGACAAATTGTGCACACACTTATGCACAGGCATTTCAAAATTGAAGGTCAAAGCATCGACAACTGTATTTTTATGATTGTAAATTCTCTTTTGTTAAAACTCTTTTGGCTTTAGCGAACACATTCTCATCGCGTATCTTATTCTACGGACTTGATTTTTGCACTCTATCAAAAACAAAAACAACTTTGTTATTGAACTTTTTATTATATCTTGCGTCTTTTTCCCAAAAATTCAATTTTTTTTATTTTTAAAGTTCTTTTACGGAAAAAGAAACAAGAACTACGCGTCCCATCAAAAAATGATTAATAACAAATTTTTAGATCATTTTCAAGCGAACAACTTTGATGCATTAATTCTTTTCGTATCTTGTGCCATCTTTCCAGAAATTTAATTTTTTAATTTTTTATTTAATTTTTACAATAAAAACAAAAACTACGCATGATATTAAAAACTGATTAATAACAAAAATTGTAGCTCTTCTTAAGATGAACATCTACTGCCTTCTTTTTTTGCAGCTTGTATCTTTTTTACAAAAATTTAATTTTTTAATTTTTATTATTTTTTCCATTAAAACAATATCTACGCGCCGTATCAAAAAATAGTGGATGACAAATATGTAAATTGTTTTTGGGTAGACAATTATTGTGAATTTATTTTTTTTTGTATCTTGCATAGCTTGACTGCAAAATGGAATTGTCTAATTTTTTAGTATATTTTTCGGTGACTAAAACAAGAGCTGTTCGTCAAAAATATGTATGATGTATCATATCATGTAGTATCAAGTGACATTCGAAGTGGTTGGGTACAAAAAACACATGAAAAATAAAAAAAAACATGAAAGCTTGAATGAGGACAAAGTGAATGAATAAATTTGAAGATTATTATGCACTAGCAATCATAAGTGCGCAGGAAAGATTGTATTGTCAATTAATAATATACAAATATAGACCAAATATCACTATGATTACAATTTATACTGTTCAGCTAAATCACTTCAAATGAAATAATTTGATAGGCATGGTTTTATTTTTCAGACAAAATTTTGAATTTTCACACAGATTAATGTGAAAAGGATCTTGGAAAATTGGAAAGCTTCCTGCTAATGGCATCCCGCCGTTGCCTCTTTAAATTGAGTATAACTCATTGCATCATCGCCGTATTTTCCGTATACATTATTATTTTCCTGGGTTGAGACCACAAGAGGCCCTGCCGCTTAGGTGATCCCGTTGCGTCCCCTTGTGAGCCTAAGCGTGTCCATAAATCCCTCTCCATACGGCGAGGACCCCAGCCACGCTATTGGCTGATATTTCTAACTCACTGATACAGTTATTGCCCGTGAGTGTTAGGCCTTTCTCCGCTATAGCTGGACAGTGACAAAGGATGTGAACAACTGTCTCATAATTCCTCCCTCATAGACAACAGAGGGGACTTTTTGCGTACCCTATCTTATGTCTGTGATATCCGAGGTTTCTATGTCCTATAAACATTTCTGTTAAGACCTCGACTTCGTTCCTTCCGAGCTTAGGTATTTCCTTCGTTCGATCAAGGTGTTGAGCTTTAAACCCAAGAGTGTTTTGGCCTGTCTGCAGTCAGTGGCCATTTCCAACTCATTCTGATATTCGTCGGTCAGTCAACTGTTGATTTCTTGAGTGACTAACCTACAGGAAATTCCTACAAATGGCTCGGGTCCAGTAAAGTTTGCTCTTGCTGCTAGTTTTGCTAGCCTGTCCGATATCTCAATACCTTTAATGCCGCTGTGTCCAGGGATCCAAAGTAGAGTCTGTATATTTTCCATCGCTAGGTTGTTCAGTGCCTCATATCACTCCCATACTAGTAGCGACGTAATGGTTGTTCCATTTAGGGCTATTATAGCAGCCCTGCTGTCTGAGTAGATACGGATGTTTCTTTTGTTGTCATACTCCAGTGCCTTATAGGCGCACTAGAGCATAGTCATAATCTTAGATTGTAGGACTGTGGCGTAGGAATACATCGGGATTGTGAAGCCCATTGCACTCCTTCTACGATATACACTGGCTCATGCCTTCTCCATGTTTCTGGAGCCATCTGTGATAGATAGCCAGTGGGCGTTTCGTACCTGAGCATGCTCAGGGTTGGCCTACTCGCGATTTCGGTTGAGATCTGCACTGCTGTCGCGATCCTTCCGCCTTTTACTATATTTAATCTCCAGGCCGCCTTCGCAGACACGGCCTTGATAGTGAGTTTGAGGGGCTTCAACCCCTTTAGTGTCCCCAATGCCATTGTGGGTGCCGACTTCGAGGCACCAGTGACGCCTCTTGGAATCAGTCCTTATTCTTTCCAGTCGAGACTTCACAGTGGAGAGTTCGACGCTGATCCACCAGACCACCGCCGCGTAGGTTGAATTAACGATTTTTTAAAAATAAAATCTAAAATACAAGTCTTAGTAATTAGAATATACACATGCAATAAAAACAATATATACAGGTAGTAAAGCGAGTGTAAGGGTTAATGGGAAACTGAGTGGCTGGTTCGATATTATCCAAGGCGAGAAACAAGGATGCGTTATGTCCTCATGGCTATTTATCATATTTATGGATAAGTGTCTGAGAATGGCCCTCTTCGACGAAGAGGGTGTAGATCTCGAAACAGTGAGGATACTTGGGTTATCTTTCGCAGATGACAAGATTGTTATGGCAGAATCAATCGAGGACTTGCGAAGAATGTTGAATAAACTTAATACAAGCATGAAGAACATGGGCCTGAAAATTGAAGTAAAGAAAATAAAAATCATGGTGTGTGAAAGAAAAAACGAGAAAACAATGTGCAGCATTGTCCTAAATGATGAGAGATTAAAACAAGTTGATAAGTACGTACATATATCTGGGTAGCCTATTCACTAGCGACAGAAAAATAGATGGGAAGTTGGATAGGCGCATAAATGAGGGTAAGGAGGTTATTGGTAGAGCAGGGTCCATTCTCAATAATAAAAACATATTTAAAAATGCTAGAATGGCCATACATAGTTCTATATTTGTACCGTCTGTACTATACGGTAGCGAGAAATGGACCTGTCAATAAAAGGACAAGAATAAAAATAACGCGATTGGCATGAAATCTCTGCGCACAATATGCGGGAAAACACTGATGGATAAAGTCCAAAACGAGATAATCCTCAAAGAATGTGGTGCAAAAGAGACAATAGTTGACACATGGGAAAGAAATCAGTTAAGATGGTTCGGTCATTTCGAAAGAATGAAAGATGAACGACTGACCAAACAAGTGTGTAAATGTAAAGTTAATGGCAGAATGCCCAGAGGTAGACCGTCCAAAGAATGGTTAGAATCTGTAAATGAGACTTTAATCCGAAGAGACATAAGAAGCTATAGAAACAGGAGAGCTTGCATGAAAAAATGCATGGACGTGAAGAAAGCTGAATATGCCAGGAAAGAAAAGTGTGGCGACAAATAGTTTATAAAGAGAGTGACAGTAGATTGAAAGACGCCTCAAACAAAAGATCTTGGATACTGATGGGCCCAAGTGGGGAACCACACATAACAATTTTGTGAGGCTCTTCACTTGGGGTGATCGCTAGAGAGATTTACCAGCAACCTGGGTCGGAGCAGTGTTGCGGAACGAACGTGTCATTTAAATAAATGACACGAGAATTCTAGATCAATCTAAAAAATATATGCCTCCCACCTCACATTTTTTCTTTCCTCACCGAGTGAGACAGGCTGGTGAAACCCCTGTGTGTCTTGAGGACAGCTTTGAGGATGGCAGCATTCTGCATCCATCTCGCAAGCGCCTAACCATATTTTTGGCACGCGGACGCGGGTATGGCTTTAAGGTTAAGAACCAGTAATAGTTTAGTACCTCCGAGATCTCCATTGGAGCGTTCAGCAGATCAGGGTCGCGGCCAACACCGTACGATCGACAAACACATATCATTTTTCAACCTCTGCTTTCTTTACTTCGGCTTTCAGCAGAGAAATATCTGGATGGAGTAATGCGCTTTCGTAGCTCTACAAAGGAATGCTCCTTTGCCAGTCATGTCGTGGTTCCTGACCAGTTTTAGGAGAGGATCTCTGCCATTTGCAACGATGTAAGCTGTATTTAGAACAATTCTGTTATGAAGAAACTGGAGACTCAGAAGTCTGCGTCCGCCTTAACGGCTTGAGATGTATAATCAGGGAACAGACGAATTGATATGTAAGCTTTTATGCCTATGCATGATCTTACGTGTGGTGATATCAAGGGCCGTGAGCTCGTTCCTTGTCTATGTTACCAACACAAACAAGTAGAGTAGAACTGGGACGGCAAGCATGTGAGTCGCAGATACCTTGTTCAACGCCGACAGATTGGAAGACCAAATCTGTTGAAGAAAATGATTGTATCTGCTTTGGAAAGACTCCTTCACTGGTGTTGCGTCCTGAATGCGGCTTTGAGGCACGCCCAGGTATGTATAGGTCTCTATAGTGTTAAGATGTCTAATAACACTTATATCCACAACCTCAGGGTCCTTGGGAACGCCAGTATTCTTTCCTTTCTTCAGATGAATGTTGGCACACTTGTCCAATCCAAAGTCCATCCCAATCTCTCATGTGTACTTTTATATGATATTTATAGCAGTTTGAAGTTTGCTTTTACAAGAGGCATAGATCTTCAGGTCATCCATATAAAATATGTAAGTGACCTTATGCTCGCGATAATTAGTGTTGCCACAGAGGTTTCCAGAAGATTTTCGTAGTGCGAGAGATAGAGGCAAACGTGTGATGCAAAAAAGCAAAAGGCTCATGGTATCGCCCTGAAAGACGCCCCTCTGGAAGGTGACGTTCGTTGTCACACGATAATTTTCAGATGAGATAGTAAGTTTACTTTTCCGAAGGAGCATCAATATCTCTATACATCTGACTATGTGTCGGTGCACCTTCAAGCTTTCCAACAGACAGATGATAAGTCTGTGAGAGGTTTCTAAAAAATGAGCGAGAAACTGCAAAAGCTGGTCGTTCTTGGGTCGCTCTGTATCCTCGGGTTCTCGAGACTTTTCAAGAAATGTCGTACTGAATTCGGCGAAGACTGTAACCACCTATTTCTTGGTCGTGAGATGTGGTTACAACCCAACGTTACCGCGATTCCTCTGAGAGCGGGTTCCATTTCCTAGAATTCAATCAGAATTTTTTTTAAATTTCTGAATCATTCGGATTGAAATTTTACAGAAACTCCTGCAGAGTCAATCGGATTCATTCGGAACGAACTTTCTAAAATGTTCAGACTAATGTGAATTGATTCGGAATGAAATGTGGGATAAAGCGGATTGGTTCTGATTGGGTTTATATAATTCTTTGCTGACTTAAACGGGCTGGATTCGGAATGATACGAAAACAGATTTCGCATTCGCGCGGAATAAAAGGGATTCAATTGCTCCGAAGCAGACGGACCACAGACAGAATTATTTTTATTCCGAAAGAGTCCGAATCTTTCATCAAGTTTTGTCAAAAGTAATATTATTGCGTTACCTTCAACAAACAGAACCTACACAAAACTATGGTTTTGTGTGTGGTTCGTGATCCAATAAATTATTTTTGAAAACTTGTATTCGTTTCTTGTCTTCGGAGAACCTAAATTAATGCTCAAGTTCCTGCTTTTGTTCAACAGCTAATTCCTAATAAAAATATTTTCTGGCCTGCCGTTTTTTTCAACAGCTTATAAACCTTATTGCCTTAAACAAAATATAAAATAATGAAAGTTTCTAAACAGGAATAAAGCTATTGCCCTAATTATTCATTTTCAAGGAAACTAAGATGCTTTTAGAAGACATCAATTCGTAATTGTGTCATTTAGTTTTTTGATTTGAATTTTCTCTACCTACAGTTTCTTTGGTTGAATTTTTTTCAGAACGTAGATTTTATTTGAATAATGTAATTGTGGTTGGACTTTCTGTCTTATACATGGCCAAAATTTTCCCTTGAAAATTATTCTTATCAAATGCAAATATCTCAAAAGCGCAAACTTAAAGCGTTTAATCTGAGAGATAACGACTATTGTATAGATTAGAGAATCGAATGGAGCACTAGATTATTCCTTAATCATATTTTTAGAAAAATTCTTCTACAGAACATTAAGAAGTTTCTTTTCCGATTTGGGAACATGAGGATTGTCTACACGCTGGGTTTATTCTTGGCGGTTATCCTCAATTCTATTGGTGAATATAATAAATGACATTCTATAATTTTCTGTACGTAAAATCGATATAGTTTTGAGCTGGAAAAAAATGAGTCGTGACCCACTTGATATCCAAAATAAATTTACTCAATCCTTTTTCTCTTTTCCCCTTTTTCTCTTTTTTTTCGCTTGATTGCGTACTAAATTAATATAACGCAATGACCTTCTTATTACTTCAATAAAGTTAAGAATGTAACACCATCGCATTATCACATGAAACTTTTCCACTTTTCAAGTTTTTCATTTTTATAACCTTTTATAATTATTATATACAGTCCTGATGAATTTATTTACTTGCATCAAGCAATTTGTTGCTTTGCTCTACTGAACTAGCAAATATGTTAACTAACCAAATTCTTAATTCCCGACGAATCATTGGTTGCTCATTTTTCGCTAATCGAATCTGTAAAATTTCACTAGTACACCAGAACCCCGATTTCGTGAACCCCGATTTTGTAATTCCTAGAACTGCTGTCTCAGGCGAGAGAACGGTTGCGACGTTTGTCGCTAAGTCTCTCGCCAAAGGTTGTTTACGTTTTGATTCCCCCGATTTAGTAACAAAGCCATTTGCGTGAAACTCCCGACACTGTTACTAAATCGGGGTTCTGGTGTGAATACTCAAACCTGACCAATTTGGATTTAGAAAAACGTCAAAGTATCTATTACATAAGAGAAAATGCCTGTCCTATGGATAATAAAAATGCATTCCATCGTTACTATTTCCTGCAGAAAATTTCCGAGGTTTTTTCCTTAAATTCCAGTCAAAATTCTTTTTGACCATTGCATCGATTTACCTGGAGATTTTCTCCAAATACTAGATGCCTAGAATACTCAAAAACATAGTATTAGAGTTTTCGTATCAGAACTTTACGTCCAAGAGGCTTTGAGTCACAGAATACGATTTTGATGTCAAATTAAAAAAAAATTCAAAATTTCGCTCAAATTTTGAAAATTTAATCATATTAGTAGATTTACACGAAAGACAAGTAAAGATAAGTTTTCGAGTGACAAAATACGAACTTACTGTCAAAAAATTAGAAGATCAAAAAGTGGACTCAAATTGTAAAAATGTTAATAAATTGGTAGATTTCCATGAAAGCCAGTGCGACGTGGTTTTTTCGAGGCATTGAACATGAGCACAGAAAGTTGACTCAAAATTATGTAAGTTGTATCAAATTGGTAGATTTCCGTAAACTCCATAACTAGGAAGTTGCGCGAGTCTCTAAATACGAATTCGATCTGAATCTTAAGTTCTGAATTTTTACCCCAAATTCGTGTTCTGTGACTCTAAAACCCCGTTGGCACTGACTATCTTCAAAATATACCAATTTAATAGAGTTTTCAACATTTCAGTCAAATTGTGGAATTTATTAATTTTGACCTAAAAAATAAAAAACGAATCCGTTGTCCAAATTATTTCTATATGTCAGGATTTCGAGATATTCTGATATAAAGTTGAAAAAATGGTCATCTTCAGCCATATTTGAAACAATAGAACATATCGAACCGAATATTTTTCTTCGAGATATGGCATATTAACCATTCTAGTTTAACACTGAAAAGCAAGCAAAGACACTCTGTCTATAATTTTGCAAATCTCAGCTCAAATTCGGATTCAGCAAACTTAATAACCTTTAGACACCAAATCGTTTATCAACGGAATAACAAAATTCTATTTGCTTTCTTCGCCTTCTTTGCCAGTTTCTTAGTGCCTCGGAGAACAAAAATTGGTTTGTAAGCAATTACAAAATAAAAACATCGTTGCTCATAATATAATGTTTCAAGTATGGCTGAATTTGGCCATTTTTCCTTTTTTGGGACAAGATCCTTCAGAATTACCTAGTTCAGTCTTTGGGTACCCAAAAAGTTCATTTTTGTCGGCCTATGTGATTGAAAGATCGGAAACGTGTTTCCAATTGTTTCGGAATAATTTCCTATATATCTAAAACTTCGCTAAGTTTATAAATTTATTTTCAAACTTATTATTTATTTTATGTAATCCTCTGTTTCTTGTTGCAGAGTTAAGTTCGCAGTTTGACTGTTTGCCTAATGGTGAACCTATTCCTGGTGTTCCGCGTTGCGGACCTTCTTCTTCTTCTTCTTCTCCTTCTGAAAGACATTCCCCAGAAAGGAATCTTCCTCTTGCCAGACCTCATTCTTCTGCTGGGCCTCCTCCTTCCACCGATCTGTCTCTTCGTGCCAGATCCAGGTCTCATCCTGCCAGGCATCGTTCTTTAACCATACTTGGATTTAAACTCGAAGAAGTTAGATTTGTTCGATTTATACATACATACATTGATTAGCAGTTCGAACTCGAAAGTTCATTGCCTCACTACCCGATTCGGGTAGTGTTTCTAGGTTGATATTTACTACCAATGTGGGCCCACCACACCCACGACGGGCCAACAGCACGCAGGTATTCCTGAACGGTTACCCATCCAAGTACTAACCGCGCCCAACAATGCTTAACTTCAGTGATCTTACGAGAACTGGTGTTTCCAGCGTGGTATCGCCGTTGGTATTGTTCGATTTATTCCTCACAATAATCCGAACCGGATATTCGAACTTCGAAAATACGTTTTTCCTCCTGATAAGCCATTTAAATTCAAAACAAGAAATAGTGTCATTAAACCCATCCCTACCAAAGAGCAAATTGTATTATCAGCGTCTAATGGTGACGTATTTGGAATATTAGACAAAACAAACAAAAAAACACTTCTTCGTGGAATATATATGAATCCTGAAAAATTGGTGGAAAAGCGGGTGAAAATAAACATGTACACCGGCACCGTTAATGAACAGACGCGGCAAGAAATCGCGGAATGTCCATTAGGCAACAAAGGCGTGATCGAACAGAAATTTACACTAGTACTTGTTTAAGCCAAAATTCTCCGCATGGTTCAGTCCACACGATTATGCGTAAACTTTTTGAAATTAAAGGTCAAAAGATTGACGACTGTTATATTCTTTAATTTTGAATTCCCTTTTGTTAAAGCTCCTGCGGCTGTAAGGAATACATTCACATTACTCATCAAGCGTACTCACTCAACGAATCAAAGTTTTTCTATCTAAGTCAAACTCAAACAAAGTGTGGTGCTGTTGGATAGTAGAGTTTGGAATAAAATTTTAACATTTGGATGAATATAGACAGAGGGGTAGGGGGTAAAAATTGTGATATTTCCTCGGATATCGTCTATTTCGGCGCTTCTTAACTATTCTGATGGCAAACAAAAAATTTTGGTCTATTCCAGTTTCGATAGTTTCTTGAATGGCTTCACATTCCACGTTTAAATCTCTTAAAAAGAAAAACATAAGCCTTCTTTTGAGATGAAAATGAAAAAATATGTGTTTTTCCTAAAACGATCAATTTTGTTCAATTTTTAACCTACAAAGGTGTTTCAAAAATTAATCTTTTCTTTCAAAATACCAAACAATTAATCTTACAACATAGAAATTTGAATTTTCAAACAAGATAGTTGATTTTCCCACCATAAAAGACAAATTTTCTACCAAAAGACAAATTTTGCGCACACTTGTGCACAGACCTTTTAATCTTGTGCTTCGCATTCGATTTTTGCATTCTATCGAGAACGAAAACAATTTTTTTATTAAACATTTCATTGTATCTTGCGTCGTTTATCCAAAAGTTTAATTTTTTCATTTTTAAAGTTATTTTTATGGAAAAACTAACAAAGCCTACGCGTCCTATCAAAAAATGATTCATATCAATTTTTTAGATCATTATCAAGCGAAAAACTTTTCTCTATTAATTTTTTTCGTATCTTGTGTCGTTTTGCCAGAAATTTAATTCTATGATGTTTAATGTTATTTTCACGATTAAATCAAAAACGACGCTTCAAAATGAATTAAAATTAAACGTCGCTTCAAAATGAATCAAAGTTTGTTTTTCCTTCTTATAAATTGTATCATCTTGATATTTTTTGTTATTTTCTTTTGTTATTGCTTTGATTGATATAAAGTCACGAATTCATCTGTTTTGGTTCATTTTTTGTCTTAATTTACATTTTTTTTAATGATGATTTTTCATACAAGTCATGTTTGAACAATAATTACTAAGCAGGAATAATTAAAAAAGGAAATTTTATCGAACGAATTCGAAACGAAACAAAATAGTAATTCGTACGTAAATAGTATTTAATAAACTGTAATCCGTATTCCGTGAGTAAATAATAATTCTCAATCAATCTGAAGCAAAAGAAAATATTTATTCCAGTCCCGTTCGTCGTACTGAAACTAGCATCGACTTCGGTGTTTTGAAGATTGATATTTTGTTCGGTGACTCTGGTCAAAGGAGTTTTGTTTGATTTAAACTTTTTCCTCGGTGGCTCAATCATCGGATGCTGAAGTTCTTTCTGATTGTTTCTTAATTTGCTATCTTCCCAAATCGTTTCCGTTTCGATGAGGTTTCCAACCTCCATGTCTTTTCAATCATTCCAGGGCATCTCCAGCGTCGACGAGAAGAGTTGCCGAAGTACGCCGAAATGATTGCCCCGTGTATTTGGGCGGATTGGGAAGATTTAAAATGGTCGCAATTTCTTGAGTCATTTTGCCCATTTTGTGTATTCGGCTGACTTGAGTTGCGCATTTTCCGTAAATCGTCAATTTATTTTGTAAAGATGTGAATATTCATTTGATTCTAAGTTATACTTAAACAAATTTTATCTCACCCATTCTGATATATAATGAAAAAACGATCATTTCTGATCTTCTCGAGTCGAAGAGCGATGTACTTTTTTACAATTTGGTAAAATTCGGCATGAAGTATGAATTGACGTGCTTTGTTCTTTTTCATGATAGGAATCTTAACTATCAGCATTTCATTGTAATCATCTATGTCACTCATCATGACATTCAAGATTTCACTGCTCCTGCACGCACCTTTGATGCCGAAAATGCAAACGACTTGTAAGTCATATAGTCTTTATATAATCCTTTTTCCTTAAGTTTTAAAATATGGATATGGGCCAAATATTACTTTTGTGAGATACAAATTATGCGCCCTTTTAACCAAATTTTACGTATTTTGAATTTTCTCATATTCAGGAGCCTCTTTTAATAATTTTTAATTCTCTTTGGTCGAGAAAATTGCCGCTGGTTTAAGCAAATAATTCTCGCCGTGCTTCCTTAAAAATCAAGACAGCGTTCAATTTTGTATAAAGACTCCACAATGTCGAAGTTTTCGAGGATGAAAGATCCTTAAAGTACACCAAAAACACACGTTCCGACATCGATGTGATGTTTTTGGCAGTTCACGCTAGTGATGCATTCGAGACGATTTCGAGAAAATTCGAGATTTTCTTGAAACATGTTCAGGTGAACTCAAAACTTCATGGAGATCGAGAATCTCGAATAAAAAATTTCGAGAAATTTTCGTAACCCAGATAACAATCGTGATAACATACCGCACGCAAATGGCAATCACATTCCCCGATGAAGTGATGGGTACATAGGTGCGTGCTCAATGAGCCTCATTCAGCCTTCATCATTACTTATAACTCGTATCTCGTCGTAGTAGTCCTTCCAGAATAAGTAACAATCTCTCTCTCTCTCTCTCTCTCTCTCTCTATATATATATATATATAATGGGGCGAATAATAATAAAAAAATATATTTAATGGGGCTCCTAAGCCCCAAGATCTGGCTGAAATCAATGCCTTCCTTCGTGGAGATATCTCGCAAGAGTCCGACCTCTGGACCATCAATTGCTCAGTTTATGGTGCTGCGAGAACTTTGGCTGATTCAAATCGAAGGCTGAAACCAACGATGGATCAAAAGACCAAAAGACGCTTGCATCAACTGAACAAGAAGATTGGATGGGCAAGACAGAATGCGTCCCGTGTTCAATGTGTGATTGACTTCATAACATCTGGTAGACCGTTTACGGAAAGGGTTCGAAAGTTCGCCCAAGAACTAAGGATCTTGAATCACACACTAAAAAAGTCAAAGCTGCTGACAATCAAGCAGCATATTGTTGACAAAATACGGCTGTTATGTGACGCAAGGAGGAGAATACAGAAGAGGGAGAGATGGATCAGGGAGAATCAACAGTTTCTCGCTGACCCATCGCGCCTCTTCAGCGATCTACCTGTTTCTGTGAAAGAAGATACTGAAAATATCATCCGCTTCAAGGAGTTTTGCGACATCCTCATAAAATCCGAGGAGGAATGTCCATCAATCACTGCCGAAGAGGTGAAAAAAGCACTTAGAGGCACGAAGAACTTTTCCGCTGCTGGACCAGATTGTATCAAGAACTTTTGGTGGAAGAAGTTTACTTTTACACACCAACATTTGGCCCGCATATTCACCTCATATTTAAAGTCGGAGACGCCCATTCCGCAGTGGCTGATGTTAGGACGCACTATACTCCTGCCAAAAAAAGGCACCTTGTCCAACCCAGAGAATTACAGGCCAATAACTTGTTTGAACACACTGTATAAGATCTTTACAGCTGTCTCAACAACAGGATTGTTCGACGAATTAAGCCTGTATGGCGAGAGATGTACGAACAACGTGGCTCGAAAAAAGGTGTAGCAGGCTGTCGAGAGAACCTGCTAATTTACAGGTGTGTCTGTAAAGACGCTGCAGCCCATCAGCGCGTCCTGTCAATGGCCTGGATTGACTACCGGAAAGCTTTCGATTCAACCTCTCATAGACTTATCATCTGTCTGTTGGAAAGCTTGAAGGTACATCCACGCATAGTGAGATGCATAGAGAGATTGATGCCTCTTTGGAAAACTAGATTTAATATCTCATCTAGAAATTATCGTGTGACAACGAACAACGTCACCTTCCAGAGGGGCGTCTTTCAAGGTGATACCATGAGCCCTTTGCTTTTTTGCATCACACTTTTGCCTCTATCTCTCGCACTACGAAATTCTCCTGGATACCTCTGTGGCGACACTAATCAGCGCGAGCATAAGGTCACTCATGTATTTTATATGGATGACCTGAAGATCTATGGCTCTGGTAGAAGCAAACTTCAAACTGCTATAAATATTGTCAAGAATTACACAGGAGAGATTGGGATGGACTTTGGCTTGGACAAGTGTGCCAAAATTTATCTGAAGAAAGGAAAGATTACTGGCATTCCCAAGGACCCTGAGCTTATGGATATAAGTGTTATCAGACATCCTAGTACTAGAGAGACCTATACATACCTGGGCGTGCCTCAAAACCGCATTCAGGACGTAACATCAGTGAAGGAGTCTCTCCGAAGCAGATACAAGCATCTTCTTCGACAGATTTGGTCTTCCAATCTGTCGGCGTTGAACAAGGTATCTGCGACTAACATGCTTGCCGTCCCGGTTCTACTCTACTCGTTTGGGGCAGTTCAATGGACGAAGAACGAGCTTAAGGCCCTTGATGTCATTACACGTAAGATCATGCATATATGCATAAAAGCTTGCATATCAATTCGTCAGTTCCGCGATTATATATTTCACGCCGTCAAGGCGGACGCGGACTTCTTAATCTCCAGTTTCTTCATAACCAGATTGTTCTAAGTACAGCTTATATCGTTCCGAATGGCAGTGATCCTCTCCTAAAGATGGTCAGGAACCACGAGATCATTGGCGAAGGAGCGTTCCTTAACAAAGCCGCGGAGCAAGCGGCCTAGACCCTTGGCCTGAATTTTAACATCAGAAGTGAGGAAAGTGCATTACTTCATCTAGATGCTTCACTTCTGAAAACCAAAGTGAAGAAAGCAGAGGTTGAAAATTTTCACCAAGAGCTACTCGACAAGAAAATGCACGGAAACTTTCACAGAAATGTAGAAAAACAGTCCTTGTCGAAGGAGCAAACTTTTGCTTTCCTCAAATCATCAGGGCTTAATTCAGGTATAGAGGGTTTTATTTTCGCATGCCAGGACGGTGTCATTTCCACCTTAGCATACCGTGAGCGCATTTTATGTCAAGAAGTTCCCAGTGATAGGTGCAGAGCGTGTCATGCACACGCTGAGTACCTAGAACACATACTATCAAGGTGTCCGACCCACGCGGGAACGACGTATATCTATAGACATAATGCGGCCCTAAGAGTGCTTTATTACCATCTTTGTCGCTCTTACGATGTTGGCCGCGACCCTGCCCTGCCGAACGCTCCAAAGGAGATAGAGTCGATTGTCCGAAACGAGAAGTGCCAAATTTTCTGGAACTACGATTTTCGGGCAGCAGTCTCCGTTGCGCACTCGAGGCCTGACATTGTTCTCCAAGACTTCGAGAAACGAACTATATTCGTGATCGAATTCTCGGCTCCGTCCGAATACAACATCACTGCAAAGGAGAAAGAAAAAGAGGAGAGGTATCAAGACCTTAAAAGAGAGCTACAACGACTGTACCCAAAATATTCGGTACAAGTAATTGTCCTTGTGATAGGTGCTCTCGGAGGTGCGAAACTATCACTGGTTCGTAACCTTAAAGCAATACCCGCGTGCCAAAAATATGCCAAGGCACTTGCGAGATGGATGCAGAAAGCTGTCATCCTTGGGTCGCTTCGTGTCCTCAAGACACACGAGGGTTTCGCCGGTCTGTCGTTGTGATTTTGTCGTTGCCTATGACCACCCATCTCACGGTTGTGAGACGTGGCCATAGGTGTGATTTACCGCGGTGCTACTGGGGGCTATTGACATTTTGTCGGATGGCAGTTGCTCTTAGTGGGACCCTGCGGTGGTTGTTTAACTTTTTTTTATATATATATACTTTCAAAGAGCAGAAAATTATTGGTAAAAAACTAAATGTAAAAAGTATAAGGTTAAGTATAACCTCACATTTTCCACGTGGCGCACTATAAAAAATCATAAATTAATGTACAATTGTAGAATTTTTATGTCTCTTTAAATTCTATTTTTATGCATTAACGGTATTTTCGTAATTCATATTATTTCTTTATATTCTTCTTTGTGCATTTCTTTTTTTGGAATACATTACGTTACTCGAAACAGCTAGCAATGAATTATAAATTATAAAGTTATTAAATTAATAAAATTAATAATTAATTTAAATAAAATACATGCGTGAGTGTCAAACATTGTCCAGTGTTAAAACGGAGGAACAGTTTCAAATTTACGACTTGATATTCGCCCTTTTTTTTACTTCTTTGTCAGAAAATTTTTTATATTTATACTCCTTTCTACAGAAAGCTTCTAAGTCGTGACAATTTTAAAATGGTTTAATAAAACGTTTTCTAGTTGATAAATGCCTACTATAATATAACAATAATACATCACAAAGATTCTATGGAAATTCATAATTCAAATTTAAACTAAACAATCTTGTGTTTTACTTTCAGAGACAGCGAAAACTGTTCCCATTTTAGAGGAGAAACATATAGTGTCTCAGAATGAAGATTTTTAGCCCTTAGAGACAGACGAAGATTTTGCGGATGATGAATCTTAAAATAAATGATATTACATTAATTTTTTATGTTTTAAATCTTATAACACTGAAAACTTATAAAGTTTATCGACGATTTTGGCCGTTTCCAACTACTATAATAAGCGAAAATAAAAAAAAAATCCGTCTCATCTTTTTACAGAAAAATAAAAAAAGTTCACCAGAAGCCTACATTCTCATACGGGAAGCAACTACTGGAAAATAATTACTAGCATAATCACTGGGAAATCTATTGGGAATTAGCAGTGAACTTTTTGCGACAAAAGATTATTATCCCAGTAGTTGCGCAAATATTAGTGGTAATTCCCAGTAGTTTTCCCAGTGATTATGCCAAGTAATTTCTTTCCATAAGGGTTTTCGTCTAGCGTACCTTACGCAAAAAACTACTAGAAAATAATGACTGTCTCATAATCACTGAGAAATATACTGGAAATTACCAGTAATATTTTCACGAATACTGGGAAAATATTGGAAGAATTCCTGGGATCACTATTCACCCACTAATTTTCCCAGTGATTATCCCGCAGTAATCGCGAGAATACCACTGGAATTCCCAGTAGTTTTCCCACTAACTGTGCGACTCATTATTTTCCAGAAGTTTCTTTCATTAATTCGTAAGGGATATGTATGTTAATATACTTATTAATCAGTACATAATATTTAAAACATGAAAAATCATTGAAAACAAATTTTATCTGTGAATATTTTATAATCGTTTCAGGCGGCAGTTTTATGTTCATACTTTCATTTTTATGAAGTGTTACTTTTTTTATAAAAACTGTTTGTACAACAAAAAGAAAAAAATGCAATATTCATATTGTATTAATAATTTAATAAAATGTTGTTCTTGTGTAATTTTATGGTGTTGTTTATTACGAAAATTTCTTATTTTTAAATATTTTACGCTAGTCGCAGAAGGGATGCACTTCATCAACACGCGTGCGAGTCGCATGACGTGCGACGCATATGTCACGCATATGTAGACACATCTTTCTCATGATCTGCGTGACACGCGTGATGATTTATCTGCACGCGTGCCTGCACCGTGCGAGGCATCGTGCGCGCATATTGTTATCTGGGAAAGTTCGTCGATCTTTCGGTAATTCATTATGCCCGTGTTTCCTTAAGACTTTGAGCAATTTATTCGTTATTTTTGCACTAAATGTCCTTCTGAAATAATTTCACGCAAATCACTACCTAAATCATGGTCACTGTCACAATTACCGTCCGACTCGTAGTCGCTATTTTGGTACTCTTCATCGGATGAATTGCTTCGTGCGGTATCACTATCAAATTCATCGTAGCTTTCTTGCATTGCACAATTTTCCGCGGTCTGCCTTTTATTAGAGTTTCCAATAGAAACCGCAAAACTCTGATCAACATTCTCATCACAACGAAGTTCATGAATGCCTGCTTCATTGGGGATCAAATTAATTGTAAGATTATTACTAGTTTCACATACATTAGCTTCGGATATTTCTACACTATTTTCGAAAAAAGTGTTTATGTCGGGAGTGGCGGGAAGTTCATCAATATTGGACTCCGTCAAATTTTATGTTAAAGGAATAGGACTGGCTGAGTCTATCTTCTCTGCTTCTTTGCGAATCAACCGCGCTCTGTGTCTCTTAGAGATGTCACTGCGATCCTTCCTCTCGTTGGGCATCTCGAATGCACCCTTGGTACATCTGAAATTATCTGTGGAAAAAGTATATTATATATACTTGTAATATACTGCCACCAGAGATCCAGGAATCACAGAGCTAAAAGAACTAAAAAAGGGGAATTATAGTAATTGTTTTCATTACATACATACATTGATTAGCAGTTCGAACTCGAAAGTTCATTGCCT
>CAKNYM010051904.1:1036-25415 GCA_932195095.1 Andricus curvator | reverse complement strand
TAGACTCGAAACTTCTGTTCAGAAATCATACTAGAGAAATATTGAGAAAAACCTACGCAGTACAAAGAAAATTGTATCCCTTAATGTCAAAAAATTCTGCTCTGACGACACGAAACAAAAAACTGATATATAACATGATCTTGAGACCAATTATGGTATATGCGACACCTGTTTGGTGTAGCACTTCAAAGAAAAATCTTAATTCATTACAAGTGTTCCAGAATAAACAACTCAGATTAATCTTAAATGCGGATAGATACACTAGAATTTCGGATTTGCATGCCAGAGCAGAAATACCTATGATCAGAGATTATATTATATCTTTAGCAGAAAATTTCTACGAAAACCATCTATGTTCAAACCGACTGACTAGAAATATTAACGAAATGCGCAGATCTTCTTTAGCATCTCGTCTTAAACATAAATTGCCTTATCAGGTGCTATCCTTTTTTAGTAAATAAATTTAGGGTTACAAAAATTGTCCTTTCGGGTATTATCTTTTTCAACAAGTAACGCTACTGAATTTAACCAGCGTAAATGTATGTAGGTTTTTTCAAAAAGCATTTTCCTACGCATGTCAACAATTATTGTATAGTATTTAACTTCAAGACTGAGAAAAATATAACACCGCAATTGTGTAACAAACGACAAACGTATGTTATAAAAAAGTATTTGGTAGATTAAGCTATATTTGTTAGCAGGGGCTACGTACTATAATAAGAACGGACTGTGCAAATGTTATATACCTTGTAAATATGTTTTGTACTATTTTTAATGCAGATCAATAAATTTTGTTACAAAAAAAAAAAAAGTTCTCGTCAGATCACTGTAGTTAAGCAGCGTTGGGCGCGATTAGTACTTGGATGGGTGACCATTCGAGAAAACTGAGTGCTGTTGGCACGTCGTGGGTGTGGTGAGCCCACACTTGTAGTTATCTACTACAAGAAACTATCCACCTAGAAACACTACCCGAATCGGGTAGTGTCACGCCTACCCTGAAAGGGAAATGGCTTAATGGTATACATACATACAATTATTAATTTTTGGCAAATCGTTGTTTGTTCATTTTTCGCTAATCGAATCAAAATAACCTTCCTAGGGACTCAATTTTATACGCATCCAACCTGATGCTTATTTGACACAAATGATTTTTACAAATTCTGCTAAATAATTGCTACTTTCTATGGAAAAGAAGTAAAAGATACAATCGGAAAAACTTTAAGAATTGAAAACAGAATTCTGTTCAAAAGTCGCTTATAAAGATTTTGAATATACATGCTTAGAATTTCACAACATGACCCTCTTATTGTTCGAATAGGGTTAATAATGTTACACCGTTGCGTGGTTTGATTGAAGTTTTTTATATTTCACGTTTTCCATGCTCATAACTTTTTTAAATTATTATAAACAGTGCTAAATAATTTTCTTTTTACCAGCAAATTAATTTTACATTAATGATTTAGGAAATATCTCGACTAATTCCAGTAAAATTATTCTTGAACATTGGATCGATTTATCTGGAAATTTTTTCCAATTACTAGATGCCTAAAACACTCAAAAAGAAAATATTAGATTTCTTGTATCAGAACTTTACGTCAAAAAGTCTTCAAGTCCCAGAATACGAATTTGATGTCAAAATTTTGAACTCAAATTTCTGTGAAGTACCCCAAAAACTCCCCTCCAGGCCAACTAATGTCGCTAGCTAGAATTCAAAATCATATCAATATAGAAATTCAGTCTAAAATCTAGCTTGGCTCTAGAAAGTAGTACTATCTGTACTTAGAAAAAGAAGGCGTCCTGAAAAGATAATGATTAAAATACTGAGTAGATAAAAAATTACATTTATTTCGTTTCAACGCGCAACTTAAAGTTTTGTCAGTCTTCCGCAACGTTGCTGCAGTGCTCAAATCGAAGGAAATAGAAGAAATTAAATTTCCTACGTTGTCAGTGCTGTACTGTGTTGTCATTGCAGAACTTTTAATTTAATTCAGCATTAGGTGAGTATTTTATTTATACATATTGTTTTAGATCATTAATAATTATGTACCAAACCAAACCAGAAATGTCTACTATAGTCGCTGAAAAGTTAAACGAATTTTAAAACTTTATTATTCACTACTATATTGTAACTTACTAGATAATTTAAAAATAAGACTAATATTTAGGAATTTATTTCATTTTTAGCCATGCAGCTTATAGTTACTTGCTGTTCTTGCTGACACTGCACAATTGGTCTGACACTACATTGCGTATTGGCGAAACATTCAATAATAGTCAAAGTTAATATAAAAAGCCATTGCTGAATGAGAATATTTTATCTTTTGCTCTGCAAAATATTAACGATTTCATTATGAGTGTATAAAAAATGATAAACTTATTTACTTTTTGCAAAAAATAATAAAATATTGCATATCTAAAAATTCTCCTATTAGTGCTTATGCAGTTAAAATTTAATGGATGGAAAAAAAAGAAAACGACTCCAAGGAAGACACCGTGTAAGAAAATTCAGAGCCCTTTTTAAGGCTGCAAATCGTCCCAGTTCAAGAGAATCCAGCTCATCCACTGAGATTCATCGTTAGATGATGGTAATGATCAGTATTTAGATGTTTGGAAGACTTTTTGATCAGATATTTCATCTGAAGTACCAGTTTTTCATTATAACTGCATCCAAAAGATTTTAAAACAATAAAAATAATTTGTCTGATATGCCTCATCATCTTTCGCTTGAATTAAACATTAGAGGCTAGAGCTGTGTGAAAATGCTTAAATTAATCGAATCGCTCCGGTCCAGAAAACAAAAAACTTGTGGGTTGGCATCCAATAAATGTGATTGTCAAAAAATTGACCGCGTTATGACCCAGTAATTATCTAATTTTCCTTTGAATAATACATTTTTTCTTTGGTTTGGCCTTGGTTTGGTTCTTCTTCACTCGGGCAAGGGTTAGGGCGAAGAAAGCAGGGAGATGTGGCTTCCGCCGAAGCCCGGGGGGATCTGTCTTCTTGGTCTCGCGGACGTACTTTTATGGGCTTCGCTTCACCGGCGGCGCACCACTCGTGACGCAGGCGAGTGGGGGTTCACTAGCGAGGATCATTTCGTCGATGTCGCTGGGAGGGGGCTTCGCGCGATTGGTTCGCTCTCGCCACGCAAAAGTCTACGACGGTCGGATGAACAGCTAAACCGCGCTTGCGCTGTAGGTTGTCAGAGGGACTTTAAGTTTTCGACTGAGTGCCACGAATCAATTTATCCTAAGTCGAATGACAGGTGGGGTTAGGACGCCCAGGCTACGGAAGAAAGAATAATAGATGTTTGCCAAATATTATTCATGGTTATAAATATTATTTATAACGATGAATATAATTTAGCGGACATCATCTCACTAAAGCACTTATATCAGGCGCAATTTACTAAAGTTCACAAATTTTAGATTACATTGTTTAGAAATTATAAACGAAAAAATATACCAAATAATATTAACAAAATGTTGTAAATAGTGGAGATTTGCAAGTATAATTTGCAAATGATAAAAGCAAGAGTGGAGTTCAATATATCATATATCATTTGTCTAAAATCGTGAAATTTTGAGTTTAATTCAGAATTTCTTCAAATGCGCCAAAACACGTTATTTGATTAAGTTGAATACACTTTCTTTGAAAAAGTTGAGAATGTCGAATCTGAAATTTCTCCAACTTGATCCAAAGAAACATGGTGCTATTATTTTTTACGCAAAACATTTCGCCATTATCTTTTTATTAATATATTTTTTTTTTTTTTGAATTTTCAAATCCAAAATCCGAACAGAAGATACTAACCATTTTCCAATTTGTTTCGAACTTTCTTCGGATGCCAACCCAAAAGTTGTTTTAAATAATTTTTTATTTTAGTACATATAATATTTCTAAGACAATCACTTTTTCTTTTTGACTAATAATGTTACGTACAAAACTTGTTATATTATATTTTACATTACGGACTAAATGCTATCCGGGAACCTTCGTACATTAATTATCAGATATACTAAATCTTCTTGCTTCTTAGTTTCTTTATAAATAAAGAAGAAAACTTGAACCAGTGTGCACGTATAGGTTCTATACTATTTTCTAAATCGATCTTTTCTCTGTAATCATATAATTTTCATTATGTAGATGGAAGAGGGAGGCCTCTAATTGAGCATGAAAGAATTCATTCCGATAATGAAATTGGCGATAGAGAGATTGCAAGTGACCCTCTCTCTTCGGAAAATCCAGGAACTGGAAATGAGGCAAACGCATTAAGCAACGAGTAAGACTCTTCGCGTACGAATCCAGAAAATTCAGAAGGGAGTGCAAATGAATCTGAACGAGAGAACGAAGATTCTCTGGGCACTGCTGCGGAACGCGAAGAAACGGATACAAATAGTATTCAGGAATAAAGTTCTGAAGATGAAAGAATCATCAATAGTTCTTCCGAAAGTGAAGTAACAGATGATGAAAATGAAGATTATGCTCACATTCAACGTTTTCGAAATTTCTTTACACTTCAAGTGCGAAATATACAATTGAGGGTATAAAAGACAGTAAAGGAAATGTTGGAAAATTTGTTTATTTCGGCCTAGAAAATGGGTTTGAAACATGTATCGATCCTGATGTACCCACAGGCAACTCAATTGAACTGAAATTCAGCGTGGATGGTTTGCCCCTTACAAACTCAGAAGATGAAGACTTTTGGCCTCACCTTTGTCAAGTACATTTCATTCCCGACATTTACAAACCATTCCCAATATCAATATTTTTTGGAAAAGGAAAGCTAGCAAGCACTAATGTTAATTTTACAAAATTTGTAGAAGAAATAAGTGAATTACTTGAAACTGGAATTGATATTGCTGGAAAACTTTTTACTGTGAAAGTAAAATGCTTTATTTGTGACAATCCGGCAAGGGCATTCTGCAAAAATACAGTGGGACATACTGGGAAGCATGCCTGTGAAAGGTGCAGAGTAGAGGGTACAAAAAAGACATAGGCAGGACTGTCTTTCCGTTAGTCGATAGCGTCGAAAGATCAGACGTGTCTTTTAGAAACCAGACATAAGCGCCTCATCACAATGGGAGAATGAAATCGCTTAACATAAGACCCAAGATAGATATGATATTTACCTTCATCTTGGACTTCATGCACTTATGTTGCCCTGGAATCATGAAAAAGCTCATTGAGTGGTGGCTGTCTGGTGACTTTAACGTAAGATTAGGACCAAGAATGAGAAATCTTTTGTTTGCCAAATGTAGCTTGACCAAGTGCCATGTGAATCTCAGAGAAAACCAGCGTCGACTAAAAAGTTTAAAAAGTGGAAAGCTACTCAATTTTATATGTTTCTACTCTACTGTGGACTAGTTGTCCTCAAAAATGTACTGACGAAGCGGTTGTACAAACACTTTCTTCTTTTTCATGGAGCTTGCAGAATTTTATGCTCTGATAATGTGTGTTTAACTTTAAATCAGTATACTAAAACATATCTCATAGCTTTTTTTGCAGGATTAAAACATTTTTACGAAAAAAATCGCAAGTATTGAATTCTCATAACTTAATACATTTGGCGGATGACGTTCGAATTATGGGATGTAGCCTCATCAGAATTTCGGCTTTCGTTTTTGAAAAATTTTTAGGAAAGCTTAGGAAAAACTTGAGAACACCAAACAAACCTCGAGCGTAGGTTTGCAGAAGAATTCATGAAGAAAATTCTGTCCCTATTAAAAAGGGAAATATATCTCCTGAAATTCAAATTTTAAGAAGGAAAGAAAATAATATTTCAAAAATTTAATATAAACAATACACTATTTGTAACCATGAACCTGACAACACGGTTCTTCTGAATAACAAGCAATTTCTAAAAGTAACCAAAATTTACGAAACATGCCTTCGTTTTTACATTAAATACATTTCAGAAGGTGAACTTAAAATGAAAGAGAATGATTTTCTTGACATCTTCACTCCAATCTTATCTCAAAAAGAAAGAGGTATATAAAAATGCAATACTTGGGATCATGAACCCAATACTTCACAGTTATATGCATACATTTTTTTCTATAAATGTATTTCACGTGGATGTTTAATTAAAATAATAGATTCATGAATAATTTTAAAGACGATCCACTTTTATTGCATCTAAGGACAATAAAATGTATGCATGTGGTGCACCTCGATCAGCTGGAGGCACAGTGACAATTAAGAGGCATTGAAGCAAAGTTAGCTTGATCCATAAGAAACGATGATCTACCTCAAAATTTCGGGGATAAATACAATATTTCTTTGCCAATATCGTCTATAGAAGATTTTCTGTCAATGAATGTTGCGCTGTAATCTGATATTTCGTTCAAAGAAGAATTTGTAAGGAACATTTCTTAAATCTTAGTTAGTATAATTTCACAATATTTTAAATTTTCAGAAAAACTCGTCTATTCTAATGGATAGAGACAACATTCTGTCGCGAACTTTTACAAACATTCTGAAATGTTATCTTCCAAGAGAAGTAGTACTTCAGTTTAATGCAGTAAAGGCGACAGAAAAAAAGCCAAGAGTTTTTAAAAGCACATAATTTTATAAATGCATCTCAGGTGAGAAAATTCACTTATTTTTCTTTATATTTACTCTAACTTCAAAATTCAAATCCAAATGAGTCTTATATTTCTTTATTTCATTTCAGATTTCGTAACTGCGCAATAAATGAAGATGTCGCTTCGATTGAGAGGGAGGGACTTTCTTCACGCCTTAGGACCAGTTTTAATAAACGCTGTCGATAGGGATGCGTATCGAGCATTGAGATCTGAAAAAATAAAATTTGGAAGAAGTACCTGTTGTAGTTATTGACCAGAATGTCGAAAAACTGGAATCAATATGTTAGATGACAATATGCAAATTTATTTATAGATTTTTAAGGTAATCAGAAAACCATATATGAGCTATATTCTACTTTTTTGCAGAAATCTGGAATTTATTGATATTCACAATACAGCTCACAGCGATTTTTCGGCAGAAATTATTTAATTATGAAAAAATGTTAAATTTCAATCTAGGTCGCATCTAGGTCTGCTAGATTTGGCTAGATTCGCTAGAACGCGTCAGTATAGCCGGCTGATCGATTGGAGCGTTACATTTGTGCACCGCCCCAGCACAGTTACGCGAGATAGCGCTAGTATAGACTCGTAGCGTTCTAGACTGGAACAGCCTAGCGCCATGAATTATTTTCACACTCTCAAAGCTGCTTATTCGGGTTTAGCAAACTTAGGAACCCTTAGACACCAAATCGTTTATCAATCGAATTGTGTAAATATACGTAAATGTATTCTAATATGAATATTATATAAAATATTAATAAGTCTGATGTAAGAACATACGATTGTGTACCTTGAGAAAAATGTAACCCACTGTTTCTTGTTGCAGAGTTTAATTCGCAGTTTGAGTGTTTGCCTAATGGTGAACCTCTTCCTGGTGTTCCTCGAAGCGGACCTTCTCCTTCTTTTTCTTCTTCTTCTAAGAGACAATCGCCTGAAAAGACTCTTCCTCTTGCCAGACCCTATTCTTCTGTCGAATCTTCTCCTCCCGCCGATCTGCCTCTTCGTGCCAGGTCCAGGTCTCCTCCTGCCAGGCATCGTTCTTTAACCATACTTGGATGTAAAATTGAAGAACTTAGATTTGTTCGATTTATTCCTCACAATAATCCGAACCGAATATTCGAACTTCGAAAATACGCTTTTCCTTCTGATAAACCAATTCAATTCAAAACAAGAAACAGTGTCATTAGACCCATCCCTACCAAGGAACAAATTGTATTATCAGCGTCCAATGGGGACGTATTTGGAATATTGGAAAAAACAAACAAAGAAACGGTTCTTCGTGGATTACATACATATATTACAAGATTTGTGGAAAAGCGGGCGAAAATAAACATGTACACCGGCGCGGTTAATGAACTGACCCCGCAAGAAATCGCGGAATGCCCTTTAGGCAACAAAGGCGTAATCAAACAGAAATTTGCAGTAGTACTTCAGTGAGCCACTATTCTTTACGTTGTTAAGTCCACACGATTATGCGCAAACTTTTTAAAATTAAAGGTGAAAACATTGACGACTGTTATATTTTTTAATTTTGAATTCCCTTTTGTTAAAACTCCTTCGGCTTTAACGAATACCATTCACATTACTTGTATTGCTCTTCACAGAAAAACAGCGGGATCATTTTTGTTGCAGTTCATTTTTTATGCACTCGAAACGAGATTTTTTTTTCTCAAAATCAGAATACCGTAAGTCTGAAACTATAAAGTGAACATAGCTGCATTCTCATTCTCAAGTGTCTCATTTTTGTTGCAACTCAAAACAACACCAAATCAGCATGCTTTTGAGAATCGGCGTTTTTCTGTGTTCGCGCTCTATTAAAGTGCAAAAAAAATGGGACTACTTTTTCAGATATTGCAAAATAAAGTTCAAATGTTATTCTTTGTCATTATTTTATTCTAGTTACCCCAAGAAATGTATACCATTGTTTTTAGACAATTTAAGCATTTTTATTTTTAAATTTTTGACATATGGGGAATTAATTTTAAGGCGTACCACGCCTAAAATTAAAGGTCAAAGCATCGACAATTGTACTTTTATGATGGTAAATTCTCTTTTATTAAAGCTCCTTCGGCTTTAACAAACACATTATCATCGCGTATCTTGTGCTTAGCATTTGATTTTTGCATTCTATGAAAAACAGAAACAATTTTGTTATTACACATTTTATTGTATCTGGCGTCGTTTTTCCAGAAATTTAGTTTTTTTTTAATGTTATTTTTCACGATTAAAACAAAAACTACGCGTCCTATCAAAAAATTAATAAAACATATTTGTAGCGCTTCTTTGGATTAGCAACTTTTGTTTATTCATTTTTTTCATAGCTTGTGTCGTTTGTCCAAAAATGTAATCATTTTATTTTTTATTTTATTTTTTACGATTAAAATCAAAACTACGCGTTTCATCAGAGAACAATTAATAACAAAAATTGTAGCTTTTCTTTGGCTGAACAACTTTTCTTATTATTTTTTTTTTTCGTAGCTTGTGTCGTTTGTCCAAAAATTTTATTTCCTTATTTAAAAAAAACAACGTTTTGTTTTCTTGACTTTTTTCATATCGTGCGTTGTTTGGCTTAAAATGTTTATTTTCGTTTTTTCTTTATTTTTTTTTTTATTTTGAAAATGTTATAACTCTGTTAACACTTAACCCGTAAACCTGGGTCATTCATGTCCGAGCGAAAACTAAGTGACTGAGTTACTCTGTTCTTATTTACAATAATTGTTTAAATAATTAATTTTTATCTGAAAGTCTTTTGCATGTTTGTTGAGTAGAGACTTCAGTTGTGGTCCCTGCATTTTTTCAGATTTTTCTTATCAGTGCAAATTATTGAAAAATGCGCTGGAAGTGAACGACCCAGGTTTACAGGTTAAAGGTGCCAAAAAAACGTTTACCGGTTGAGTGTTAATTTTCTTTTAATTTGAAAAAAATCGTGAGGACAAATTGTTGGAGTTTCCGAGTACTACGAATACCCGCACATAGTATTTATAAATCTTGAAAAAAGTGGTCTCAAAAATTTCGAAAATGCTTTCACTTTTCGAATTTCCATGCAAAACGGTTGGCTAAAGAACGTGACCTTGAGTTTAGAACCCTTGAAGAGTAGACCAAAGGCCAATCTACTAGATTAATTTTTTCAAGAGTTATCGTTTTCACAGACAGACAGGCAGACATACATACATACATATATGTATAGATAGGCACATTCGTAAAAACATATTTTTAGGCTTCAGACATGTGACAAAAGCGGGGCGGGGGGTCAAATTTTACACAAATCTAATACCTTCTCTGATGAGAATGTAAAAAAGAGGTTTCTGGACAAATACAAACTTTCACTGTCATAATCAACTGTCAAAATTCAAGAATTATAAATATTGTAAACCTTGAAAGTTTAAACATGATAAAATTATTTAAAATTATATGATTTATAATTCCAAGCTTTAAAAGTAACGAATTCAAGCTCAATTGAACGGTTAAAAATTGTTAATTTAATAATTATTAAATTGTCTAAAGTCAAAGTATTTTAAAATAAGGATCGTGAAACTAAGCAGTTAAAATAATAATTTCCAAATTGTGCAGCGTGCTTTTGAAAATTCATTTTCTTAATCTAAAGTGCAAAACTAATAACTTGAAAATCAATTATAAAGCATTTCCATGCAAGCGGAACAACTGCATGTTACTTCAAATAAAAAGCGATGTCCAAACTGATGTATGTTATAATAAACTGTCAAATTGACAGGTCAGAAGAAGCTGCGGGGCAAAAAACACGCGAAAAATGAGAAAACCATAATAGTCAATCAAAAATAAATAAAATATTACTATGATTACAATTTAAACGGTTCAGTTAAATAATTTCAAAATATAATAATTTGAGAGGCATAATTTTATTTTCCAGTCAAAATTTTGTATTTTCTCAGACTAATGTGGAAAGGGGCTTATAAAATTAAAAAGCTTTCTGCTAAGGGTAACCCGATTTTTTTTTTAAATTGAGTATCACTCATTGACTTTGGGAAGTCCTGAAAGAGTATGGAGTCAATGGATAGGTTCTAGAAGCATTACAATCAATAAATGCTGCCAGTAAAGCGATTTCAAGGGTTATATTCTATTTATTATATTCGTGGACAAGTGTCTAAGAATGTCCCTCTTCGACGAAGATGGCGTAGAACTCAAAACAGTAAGGGTACGTAGGTTATCGTTCGCAGATGACAAGGTTGTTATGGCAGAATCAATCGGAGACTTGCAAAGAATGTTGAACAAAGTGAATACAAGCATGAGGAACATGGGCCTCAAAATTAACGTAAATAAAACAAAAATCATAGTGTTTGAAGGAAAAGGTGATCAAACAATGTGCAGCATTGTCCTAAATGATGAGAAAATAGTACAAGTTGATAAGTATGTATATCTGGGTATCCTATTCACTAGCGACGGAAAGATAGATGGGGAGTTAGATAGGCGCATGAACGAGGGTAAGAAGTTTATTGGTAGAGCAGGGTCCATTATCAGAAGTATAAGTACATCAAAAAAAGCTAAAATGGCAATACATAATTCTATGCTTGTACCCACTGTGCTATATGGTAGCAGGACATGGACTTATTAAGAAAAGGATAAGTGAAAAATGAACGCGATTGGCATGAAACCTCTGCGCACAATATGCGGAAAAACACTGATGGACAAAGTGAGAAACGAGATCAAAGATATTTTAAACCTAGATGCGGCACCTCACTAGCGAACCTATAATAAGTTCCCAGAACTAAAAAAATGCCATTAGTTAAAAAAAAACGGAGATATATCTGTATCTTTTCAACCAATAGCATTTTTTTAGTCCTCGGAACTTATTATAGGTTCGCTAGTGAGGTGCCGTATCTAGGTTTATAATATCTTTGACGAGATAATCCTCAAAGAATGTGGTACAGAAGTTGTTGAAAAAAGTTTTTAAACTAGTTGACATATGGAAAAGAAATCAGTTAATAGGGTTCGGACATGTTGAAAGAATGGAAGATGAACGACTAACGAAACAAGTGTATAAAGGTGAAGTAAATGGCAATATGCCCAGAGGCAGGCCGCGGAAAGAATGGTTAGAATCTGTAAATGAGACATCAATCCGAAGAGACATAAGAAGCCATAGAAACAAGAGAGCTTGCATGAGAAAATGCATGGACGTGGAGGAAGCTAGAGAAGTATGCCAGGACAGAAAAGTGTGGCGACAAATAGTTTATAAAAAGAGCGTCAGTAGAGTGAGTGACGCCTGAAACAAAAGACCTTGGATACTAATGGGCCCAAGTGGGAAACCTCACATGGCGACCTTGTGAGGCTCTTCACTTGGGGTGATCGCTAGAGAGATTTGTCAACAACCTGAGCCGGAGCAGTGTTACAGAACCAACGTGTTATTCAAATAAATGAGTCCGGATGTAAGTATCGTGTATAAAATTTTTTTAGAATTATGCTTATTGTAACATCTTTTTCATTTATAAAAACACAAATTAACAGCTTTGCAATAAAATTATTATTGATAGGTTTACAATTAGATAATTTCAGTGGAAAATTTTAACTTTGCGATTTTTATTTACCAGTTGTGAATTTGGAACGTTTTCACATTTTTCTTATGAAGTTTATACATGCACTGCCTTAAAAATGGGATGAGTAGACGCATAATTTTATTGCTTTTTAAGTACTTCAATAAGTAAGACAAACAATGTAATTATGTGAGTGCGACTCCTAGTTCAACAGTGTGTGAGTGTGCTTATATATATAAAGGCCTGACCTTCAATGCCAATACATTTTTTCAGTTTTCTAACAAATTCACATTGCTACTCGAAGTCGATAGTGCGATTTTTATTAAATTTTATAATTTTGGTTGAACTTTCTGTCTTGTACATATATATCATTGTAGTCGAGAAATTTAAAATATATACTTTTATAAAATCTAGAATATTATTTATTCCTACATAGTCAAATTGATTTTCGTTGAAACGAACTCTTATCAATTGTAAATATCTCAGACGGGCAGACTTGACACGTTCAATATATGAGATAAGGACTATAGTATAGATTATGAAATCTATTTACGCAATATAATATTCATTGGTTACATTGTTAAGCACATTCTCCTATTATACCTCATTCAGTTTTTTTCCTAATTTAGAAAGATGAGGATTGTCTATAATCTGGTCTTCTCCTTCATCGTTATACTCAATTCTATTGGTAAATATAACAATATAGTCAGGCACATTCGCGAAAACCTGTTTTTCGGGTTCAGAAGGTCTCAAAACGTGTACATTTGACAAAAACGGGGGGGGGGGGTCAAATTTTGCCCAAATCTAATACCTTCTCTGATGAGAATGTAATATACCTAAGATTTACTGTGATAATAATCCCGATAGAGAAATGTTTTTGGGTGTAACTTTGATAGTGACAGAAAATCGACGTTTGAGACCGATGCTTTTATAACAAGATAACTTCTTTTTCTCTAATTAATTTCAGAACATTAGATCGGGAATATGAATGGATGAAATCCATCTTTCCAATTCTTTTAACATATTTTGTAGAATTTATATTAGTGTTTTAAAGCTGTAAGTGTTCCGTTATAGTTGACACTGTATAAATTTGCCATGTAAAAACCAGCTTGAACTAAAACGCAAACAATTACGTCGGTGGCGGAATCAGTTTTAATGAAATTTTTAACCATTTTTTTTTTCCTTTCAACTGACTCTTATCAAATGTAAACATCACAGACGGACAAGCTTGATGCCTTTAGTATAGAATATATAAGATAACGAAGCACTAGAACATTCAATAGTTACATCGTCAGTAAAATTCTTCATTAATACATCAATCAGTTTGTTCTCTGATTAAAAAAGATGATTGTCTATACTCTGGTCTTATCTTTCGCGATTATCCCTACTTTTATTGTTGAATAGAATTATATAAAATATGTCTATAATTTTAAGTATATCATTCTTAACCTTTACGAAAATCAGAATTTTTTAAATCTAATCTGCATGAAGCAAGATTGGATAAGCCCACTGTCGACTTCTCAGTGAATAAAAGATATATGTGTTACACAGTACATATTTGGACAACTAATAATAATTATTAGGAGATTTCACTTGCTAAGATATAAATGCCACGCAAAATCCTTTTAACAATGTGGGATTCCGATTGAATTTAAGAACTATAAACAAAACAAATAGTCTATGTTGATTATGTCTGTTGAAAGAGAATTCGCTATCAGGCTCGCGACTCATGAAAAAGCTCGTCGATCGAAAAAAAACTTGGGGACCGAAAAAAAGCTCACACAGCTCACGAGGTTTGCGAAATAAATAAGAACTATTAACCAAGTTAATATTATTAACAGGAAGTTAGACTTCAAAAATAATAATTGTACCTTTCAATTCTCATTCGATTGGAAAAGTTTTTCGAGTTAAAAGGAGAGCTCTGAAAGCAAAATAATATTTCCGTTTTGCAGTTCGTCAGTAGGATGACAACACAGGAGAACAAAATTTGTAACCCAAGACTAGACTAGGTGGCCCCGTAGGATCTTGATGACCTAAAAACAAATCCGTTGTCCAAATTTTTTCTATACGTCAGGATTCCGAGATATCATTACATAATAGTGAATAAATGGCCATCATCAGCCATATTTGAAACAATATAACACAAACAGCGATTTTTACAACTGGCTATAGCATCGGTCAGAATTAATTTTTCCATTTTGGCTCATCCAGAACTGATTTTTTTTTCTTCGAGATGTGGCATATTAAGCCTTCCAGTTTTACACTAATCCTCTTTCACTGAATCTTCTTTGCTGGTTTTTTTATGTCTCGGAGAAAAAAATCGTTTCTTCAGCACTTTCAACAATTACTTATCAACATTCTTCGGGGTCAGCTAGTCCAGTGGTTAAGTACAAAATAAAAATATTGTCGATCTGTATAACTAAATTATTGAAGACTTGCTTTCGATCGGTTCGGAATTAATTCATATATATTTGAACCTTAAAGCCAAGTTGCAATTTGTATGCGATTGGAAGTACTTCTTAATTACATCAACTTGAAAGTGTGTTTGCATAGTGTTCCAATAAACATAAATCAATTCTAATAACAATATTGTCTAAAAGATCATGCAACCATGGTACATCAACATACGACTTTGTTCTTTAAGAAAAATGTATTCCTCTGTTTCTTGTTGCAGAGTTGAGTTCACAATCCGATTTTTGGGACAATGGTATTCCTCGTGCTCCTCGTAGCAGAACATATTCTGCCAGACGTTCTCCAGATGGGACTCCTCCTCTGGTCAAATCTGATTCTTCTGCCGGATCTCCACCTCCATCCAGGTCTCCTATTCGTGCCAGATCCAAGTCTCCTCCTCCCAGGCGTACCTTAACTGTACTTGGATTTCCAATTGAAGATCTTCCACGCATTCGACTCATTCCCTACAGCAATCCCGCCCTGGTATTCAAACTGCAAAGATACACTTTTCCACGCAATGCACTTATCAAATTCAGAGCATATAATAATATCCAAAACCCTTTGCCAACCGAAGAACAAATTGTATTATCAACGTATAATGGTGAGGTATTTGCAATTGTGGAAAAAACATACAAACAAACGACTCTTCGTGGATTATATGCACCTATTGTTGAAGGGGATAGGAGGGTGAAAATAAAAATGGACACCTGCGATGTTGTTCCATTGATCCCAGAAGAAATCGCGGATTCTCCATTAGGCAACCAAACCCGAATAGGAAAGAAATTTAAAATAGTACTTGTCTAAACCACGATTCTTACCACGTCTGTCGGACCTCGCGCTTCGTGCTCAGTTTTGATGCTTACGCCACGTTTATGCATAGAACTTTTAAACTTAAAGATCAAAACATTGACAACTGTTATATTCTATAATTATGAATTTCTTGTTGTTAAACTTACTTCGGATTTAACGAATATGTACATTCACATTACTTGTCTGGCTCTTCGCGTTCGATTGAAGTGTGTGAAAACTGCGAAATTTTCTACTTTATGTTGAATGCTATTATAAAAAAATGTATGTATTATTAATCTCGGTACTGCTGATTAAGATGTGGCAAAATAAAGTACATATTTTATTCTACTTCATTGTTTTATTTTAGTTCCTCTAAAAAATGTATACGAATAATTTTTTTTAGATTATTAAAGAAGTTTCCTTTTTAAGTTTATTGTATGAAGGGCATTAGTTTTTGAGCGCACCCACTTCAATAATTGCATTTTTTTCATCTGAGTACAGTTTTTTCATTTTGATAAATATTGGCTGAGAGGTATGGGGTCAAAAATTTTATGATTTTGGTGTAGTCTGCTTCCGCGATTTTTCACCCTTCTATCAGAAATGAAGGTCACAAATAAACTTGATTTTTTTCAAAAGATGACGCTTTTTGATTTTTGTGTTGTTATAAAAAAGCTTGAGTTCTTATTTTAAGAACATTAAGAGTGAGAAGTGAAATTGAATTTCTTAATGGTAAAAAAGTATTTTAGAACATCGTCGCGCGTCAGAAGCGTTATCAGTTATACCGGAGAACTTGGAACTTATTTTCGTCATAAGTTTAGAATTTCACTTCTGAAACTCGAAGTAACAGAAATCCAAGCTTTCTTTCTGGCCGAAAAAAGAATTGTAAAAAAGATTTAAAAATATATTATGAACACGTACGTCAGAATATTTGGGGAAATTTAGCGGTATTGAATCAAATATCAGACGGCGGGAAAGGAGTGACAGGCAGAATTTGCATGTGGGTTTTCAGGAACATAGTTTTTGGAAAGTTCGGAGCACAAATGACGCGCGAAAAATTTTGACACTTTGGGACACTGATTCACGTATTTCATCATACTTACCACCGCTTTCGGGGTGACCACGATGCTGCATAGAATTCCGTGCTGGTCGAACCGGAAGCGGTTCATTCTTCCCTGGAAACGGGCGTAAAAGTCGGCAGTTGAAGCGCGATGCCATCTGGGAAAACTTGAGCGTTGCGCTCCTTGGCGAGTGGGAGTTTGGGAAAAATTCCTTCTTTGTCGGGCACAGGAGCGAGACGCTCGGAGCCCAAGGATGGTGCCGGCTCGGTGGTGGGGATCGGCTGCTTTCTCTGTTCATCACTCTGGGCTGCGGGTGGTCTCGCAGCGTGTCTTCTGAGAGTTGAGGGTACTCTCCGGTGCACTATAGGGAGGATGAACCTCTTGATGTTTGTGATACGTGGTCCAGGTCGTCTTCGGTGGTGCTAACGGTAGCAGGTGGCTTCCAACGACGTCGAAACCCTCGCGCAAGGATGCTGCAAGGGCGTCCATGGTGCTGTCTCCAATGAATCGTTGTAAAGCGGATCTACCTCTCGGAACATATCGAATTATCTCGGAAAATCTCTCTTGCGTTGCTGGGATGAGACTGCCCATGCTGTCTCTTCGCTTGGCCAGTCTGGCTCCGTTCGCGAAGTGGAGGGTGCCGGTGCGATAGGTGGTACCGTGGTAAGAGGTTCCAGATGCGGTGAGTGTTATTCTGTTGGATCGCTGCGGAGAGGAAGTAAATCCTTGACCTGAGTGTGTCTAGTCAGAGCCCCCTTTGCGTCTTTTAGGTGAAAAATGACGCTAGAAATCTTCTTTACCACGGTAAATGGCCCTTCAAATTCCTCTGTCAACTTGGCGTTGGAATCCCCAATTTTGTTAGACAAATAATGAGTCTCTTTTAGCACCTTGTCGCCTAGTTCTGGAACCTATCTCCTGCTTCAAATGTTACAATATCCTTGTTGTTTTTGGGAACTCCTTTCGGTCTGCCTTCTGGTTAATTCGATGGCCACGTGGAGTTTATCGAGACGCTGTTGCTGCTTTTCTTTAGATTCTAGCGCTGTTTCCTGAGCTAGGCCTCCTGACGTTCGTAGCTCTTTTCCAAAATCAAGATAATCTGGAGAAAATCCAGTGGTGGAGCTCATGGATATGTTGTGGGCAAACTTCAGCTCCGAGATATAAGATCTCATGTCTTTTGGCACTGTTTAATGTTCTGGGCGATCATTGCTGTAATAAACCTGTTAGCCCGTTCTGCAGGGTTGCACTGCGGTGAATATGGTGGTCTCAGGAGGTGTGTGATGTGTATTTCCTGTAGAAGGGTTTTAACTTTTTTTCCAATGAATCGGCGCTCATTATCAGAAAGGATGGTGGTGGGGCATCCATGGCACAAACAGATTTGATCTTTTATCGACGTTGCAATAGACTGGCTGGTTGCCTTTCCATGGTCCTTCAACGTTGGTGGCGTGCATCGTGCCGGCTGGGGTCTGCTGTTGGGCTTTACATTTTTGGAAACTCTCGCAATTGTGGATGTGTTGAGCGTCCGTCCTTAGCATTCACGGCTAATAGTGGTTTCTAACCAGGCCAGGCGACGAACATGCTTGCCGTCGCAGTAGTACTCTATTTATTTGGAATAGTTCCATGGACGAAGGACGAGCTCAGATCCCTCGATATCGGGTCCCGAAAGGTTATGCACATGAATAAAAGCATGCACCTTAAGTCTTCTGTTCCGCGACTTTACATCTCACGCCGTCAAGGTGGTCGCGGAATACTGAATCTTGAATGTCTTCACAACAAGATTATTCTGGTTACAGCACATATAGTCGCAAATGGACAAGACTCTTTTCTTGAAATGGTCAGGAAACACAAAGAAGTGGGCAAAGGGTCGTTTCTGTACAAAGCAGCGGAGGAGGCTGCTGAAACACTCGGCCTTGACCTCAATATCAAGGGTGAACAAAATGCATCAAATTTTATCCATCTTGAATACTCATTCCTGAAGGCCCAGATTAAGAAAGCACAGGAGAAAAACATCCGCGAACAGCGTCGTGAGACGTGGTTACAGCTGAAATTTTACCGCGATATATGCGTCTTTTCAAATATAAATAAATTATCAATCAAACATTTTTCGAATTTTAGACAATTTAACCATAATGGCAACATTTTATTCTTCTCTCCCTTCCTTAGCTTATCTGAAAACGTCCCCAATTTGGTTGAATTTGGTGAATTCGGAAAATTTTTGCTTGGTAATGAAGACACCTTTTGAATATTCTTCTATTTATATAATTGTGAAGAACATGAAGAAATGTTACCAGAACTTTTTATTTGAGGGGGTTTAAGTATTATGTGACGATAAAACCAAATATTATGAGAGAAGAGCAAATGCGATTTCTGTGCACTAAAGGAGATACTCAGAAGAAGTTTATAAAAAAGCATTGCAAAGTCTCTCAATCCGCTTCTTGGGACACATTGTTTGAAGATTCACATTAAAGTATTGAGAGCAACTGTCTTTTCAATGCTTATTTCTCATGGATACAAATTTTTCGAACTGCGTTACAAAAATCTGATTTAGTCTAGCTAATTTTTTATATATGTTTATATTCAAAGTATAAAACGTGTGATATTAACAGTTAATATCTAAGAAATTAGAAAAGAGAAATTTAACCCCGCTTTGTCTGTATCTTCAGAATTTGTCGTGTGTGTTGTGTTTCTTCGGATATATATTGAACTGAAAGTTTTTGTGAAAATGGATTAAGTGCTTTTGGATATGATAGTATCATAATTTTCTCATGAAAATTAGGACTCAGCGCTTATATTTTTTGAATATCTTAGATTCTGTCCTTTAATATCTTGGATATCATCAGTTAAAATTTTATTTTAAATATCTATGGATGCTCTACTCCAATATCTAGTTTTTCTTCACATAGCTAAGTCGCCATGATATTAACTAGTAATATCCAGATATTTTGCGTTATTTTCTATTTTTCTCCGTGTTGTCTTAAGTTTTTCAAAGCTGTTATACGAGTTCTTGATGCTCTTAAGAAAAAAATTTACACAGATCTTTATTGCAAATTTGTCGACTCATTTGAAGCCATGTACTGTTACATATCTTTGTATCCAATAAAGCAAAAAAAGAATAGTCATAATGAAGCAAACAAGAATTAGCTGTAAGGTATGAACTGTAGCGAGGTTTTTAGAAAACTCGGAAAGATGTAAGACAGCTTTCCGGGGTTCCGCCGAAGCCGTACCTAACCTCCAAAGGTGAGGAAAGGACGGCTTGAATAAGCTGAGTAAAGGTAAACTTACCGTCTAGCCAAGAACCAAGTTTAGGATAGCGACTAGGCTAAGGCATTCATTGTTTCTTTTTGTATTTTTCATTAGTCATAAGGCCTAGGTAAATAACCAACAAATATATGTACGGGGTCGGTGTCAGGGCTGAACACTATTTTGACAGCTCGTAAACAATGAGCTGACGAAGCAGAACATCGATAACCGGCTAGAAACCAGAGACGAAGGACGACAGGAGGGGACACAACCGACACGGCGCAGCAGTTCCACGCAAGTACCGAGAGTGCAGCACCGTCCGGTCACCGCTACATCCAGCGATCACGCTCCACCAGCTAAGTGGGGAGATCGAAGTCGGCGGCCATGTTTCGCCGTCGACGCAAGACAAGCAGCGCCGATATCAGCGGCGAGTACCAGTACTAAATCGATCTTCGGGTCAGGCCGAACCAACCCTGCTATGCCACATCGTTAAGCTTCACTCGCAATGTCGAAGACAGTAGGTAGTAGACCGAACCAACCCTGCAACACCACGTGGCTAGGCGACCCTGCACTGCTAAGGTCAAACAGGCGGCCATTTTAAGGTAACTGAAAGGCAGTCATGTTGATATAACTAGAAGGCGGCCATGTTTTAACTAGTATGCTGACGACCAATGGGGAGACGAGCAGCCCAGCCGACGGACCCAATAAGCAAGCAGCGATGGTACGAATGCACCCATTGGTCGAGATCACGCAAGAATCGCGGGTTGAGAGGAAAGGAACGGAAAGAAGCGGAGAGAAGCACGCTTCTCACGTCACTCATACTCTTGGCTCGACGGGACTCCGGTGTGACCGGTTCAATAGGAGGAGAAAAAGGAGATTGGTTTTCGGAAGGACGGTTAGAACCGATAAATACACTTAAGGAGGAAGCTAAATGGATTAAGAAGCGAAACGGGAGTTGGCCGAATAGCTAAAAGGTATGTGGATTTGCCTATCTTGAAGTTAGCATTCTCAGCCTCGACACTGGGTGCCTGCGCGGTGTGAAAGTTTGTGAGCGCGTCTAGTGTCGTGAAAAGTGCTTTTGGTGAGACCATCCGGGACCCCTTCGACGCTCCAAACGGAGAGGCATGCTCGGCTCAAAGACCCGACCTATAGAAAAGTTGAGGCGAGCGTCTCTCGTGATGCTGGAGCGTGGGCACATGGTTAATGGACGACGACCGGCGCTGTGCATAGCGCGTGTGTCCCCGACGGCCATCTTAGATTGCAGTGAATTTCGCTGGGGTTTTGTCCGTGATTTCTGTCGCCCAGGGTCTAACCTGGCATAAATTGTAGCAAATTTAAAATGTTTTAGTAGGCTCTGAACAGATATTGAGTAGCTTTTTGGGAAACGCGCACAAGCGCTTAGCGAGTTTAATTTAGCATTTATTAGGTAAGGTTGTATTTGACTACGACTAGAATTCAATAAAATTAAGTTGTTGATTTAGTGATTTCAAAGTTAAACGCAGTGTTAGATAATATTTTCTCTCTCGCTCAACCTGCCAGTCAGAACGTATCCGGATCCTACGGGGCTCGGATAGGGTTAACCCTACCTGGCGCCTGGAAAGTAAAGTAAACGAGCTTCGTGGGTTGTTCGTGAGCTGAAAGAGTGTGGCCCACGAACTCGGTTGGTTCCAGTATTTAAGTTCACGAACAAACTTGGCAGGTAAGTGGTAGCCATTTTGTAACCAAGTTTCCTGCCTGGGCCACCCCCTGGCCAGGACGTGTTTTACAGCTTTGTACACGACAAACTTGGAAAACTTTCTTATAGAACATAACCTATATTTTATTTTTACATTGTTTAGTTATCGTCCTTGTTTTGCTCCGCCTCCTCAGCGTGCACGAGAATTTTGCCAGATCCTCGTGTGATATCTATCGCAGACTATTTAATCGTTGTGAGACGAGGTTACAGCTAAAACGTGACCGCGGTTTCGCCGGGAGCGATAGACTCAATACAACGACCCGGCAAAAGTATCGTGCACCCTGCGAACAGAAAGCGACCCTAGGGCGACTGCCTTTTGCATTTTTTCCGAAAGCGTCTTAGCATTTCTTTGACACGCAGGGATGCTTTTCAGGCTATTACCCAGTGAAAGCTTGGCACCTCTAAGATCACCGATGATCAGGACGACTAGCTTAACATAATATTCCAGGTATACTCGACGCAAATCCCTCATAAAATTTGTATACCTCCCTTTCTTTTCATTCTTTTTGGCTGTAATGTTCTTGTCGGCTGGTGCAGAAAATTCGATAATGATCATGGTTCAATTCTCGAAATCAAGGAGAACTATATCAGGTCTCGAGTGCACAACAGAAACAATTGTCGAGCACATGATGTTACAGTATATGCGGCAATTCTCATTTTTGACAATTGACTCTACGCAATTAAGCACTCTTAGTGCCGCATTGAGCCTTTGGATGTGCGTCGTTCCTGCCGGAGTTGGACAACTAGACAGTATGTGTCCTAAGTGCTCAGGGTGTGCATGACATGCTCTGCAGCTATCATCGGGAATGTATTGTCTCAAAATGTGGCAACAGTACGCCAAAGTATGCCATCCGTACGCGAATTAAATCCGGGTGATTTGAGGAAAGCAAACTTTAGCTTATACGTCATCGACTGATCCTTCACATTTCTGTTTAAGATGCCGTGCCTCCTTTTGTTGAGGAGCTGTTTGCGGAAGTTTTTCTTCCGTACTTTCTGTTTCTGGACCTCAATGCGAGAGTAATCGAGATTGATAATGTTTCATGCATTTCGTTCACCCTGATATTGAAGACAACCTGAAGTGTTTCAGCTGCTTATATATGCTGTACCCAGAATAATCCTGTTGTGAAGATATTCGAGATTTAGTATTTTTTTGTCCTTCCTGCATGGAACCAATCCAAATGAATAGAGTACTACCGGAAAGGTAAGCATATTCGTTGCAGATACTGCCTTCCTCGCTGACAGTTCGGAGGACCAAATCTATCGGACGTCCAGGTATGTATAGGTCTCTTCAGTTCCAAGGTATCGTATAGCACTTCCATCGTCAACAGCTTTGCCTTGTCGAGTGTGTGATGAGGGTCCCAAATTTTGCGCGCGAACTGTCGGACCCTAGCAGTAAAATTCCTGCCCGGTGTTATGTGCTGAATTGATGCATTCATCTTTTTTCCTATTGTCAGCTTCTGATTTTGTTTTACGCTTTACATTTGCCAACATTCTCGCTGCATCCTATACAATACAATTGATGTTCCAGAGATCGGAGAGCACGAGATCTCTGGGTGCTTCTTTTACCATAGAGAATGCAGTCGCGCCATGTTACCTTCTCGTTTAGGGTTCATACTGGTATTGCAGCACTGCATCAGGTTGTCCCTAAGTCGATCCGCCCACTCAAACGTATTGAAATTTTGCCGGTCCATCGCGTTATATATATATATATATATATATATATATATATATATAGATATCGTAGAGATATTTAAAATAGATACTTTTATAAAATCCAGAATATTATATATTCCTGCCTAACCAGAATTTTTTTCTTAAAAGTGACTCTTATCAAATGTAAATACGTCGAAAGAGCAAGCTCAACGTGTTTAAGAGATAACGACTATGGTTAGGCCAATTCACCTATAATAAATTATTCAGTTTCTCCTCTAGTTTGGAAATATGCGGATTATCTATACTCTTTTCTTATTCGTCGCGGTTATCCTTGATTCTATTGGTGAATATGAAAATATAATACCTTTATGATTGTAACTAAATATGCTTTAAGCTTCGCGCATAATTTAGGCTTGGACAGATGATTCTATCAGGTATCACGCAATATTTGCACACGATTCCTATCTGAATCTTACCCGGTTTGTAATTGGGTGACACCATACTTTTATACTGATTATTATTATTATTATTTATAAAATTAATGTCTCAGGCATATATCAATGTCCCGGTATATATTATCAGTCACGGACGCATTATTGTAATGCAATCAAGTGATCTGATAAGAGCGTATGCCTTAACATATTGGGCAAAGCCTGGTTTTATTATTTATCATTATTATTATTATACTGATATACTTCTTAGATGATGCCTATCTGCAACGTACACTGTTTCTTATAAAATCAGAGTTAATTGATAAAATAAGTCATTTCAACAAATACACCAGAAATGAGTTTGCTGTTTAACAGTTAGCTCTCATAAATTTAAAAATCTTTTAAAACTTTATAAATTGTTTCTGACTTTTTAATTTATCAAAATTTTTTTGTTACCAAATAGTGCCAAATAGTGCCTTTCCCCCATGGCGCATACGATATTTTTTATAACAAATGGATGATTTCAGACATTTTTCGAAAGACAGTCAATTCAATACAAAATTGCTGGATTTAATTTACAAATGTCTACAAATTTGCGGGAACTTATAGAAATTTTAGGTCATTTATAGTAATTTTACAGGTAAATATGGTAACATATGATAAATTACCCAATATTGATTTTTAATAATTTCCCTAAATTTCCGGAAATTTATGAAAATTTTCGGTCATTCATGGTAATTTTACAGGTAAATATGGTAACTTACCATAAATAACCTAAAATTCATTTCTAAAAATTTTCATAAATTTCCAGAAATTTATGAAAAGTTTCGATAATTCATAGTAATTTTACCGGTTGATATGGTAACTTATCATAATTTACCCGATATTCCTTTTTAAACATTTCCATTAATTTCAGAAAATTTTCGGTCACTTATGG
>CAKNYM010051900.1:285915-298745 GCA_932195095.1 Andricus curvator | reverse complement strand
CAGAATATGTACAGTCGCGGTTGCCTATACTAGTGACCACAGCCTGGGCTCGTGAACCTGGCGGCAAATTTAGACTTTGCCTAGATTTCCACAAGTTGAACGCAATCTCGAAAAAGGACGATACCCTCTGCCCTACATGACTGATATACTACGACAATTAAAAGCGGCAAGGTACATTTCGAAACTGGACTTGAGTGCCGCGTTTAATCAAATCGCATTATAAAAGGAAAGCCAAGCGCACACAGCGTTCACCGTTCCTGGTAGGGGACTATTCGAGTTTAAAATAATGCCATTTGGGCTCATTTTCGACGAACACCTATGCTGGTCAGGAAAGGTTCTCGATCGGGTGGCTGAAGCAGAGTTGACGATAAACCCGGATTAGAGCGAATTTGGCTGCTCAGAGGTAAAATATCTCGGATTTGTCGTCAAGAAATACGACCTTAAAGTAGTATCCGGAAATTTAGGGAGTACCTTGAAAGGTTCCATTTCAAGGTAATAACCGACCATAGCAGTCTACGTTGGCAGATTAATCTGCGGAACCCTACGGGAAGACTAGCAAGATGGAGCTTGGAACTCCAGGTCTTGGATTACCCATAGGAGAGGTACTTTACATCATGTCCCGGATGCGCTATAGAGACTGATCGAGAATGACGAAGAGGTCCTAGTGGCAAACATGTCGGAGACTAGCCACTCGTGGTACCTGACACGGGTGCAAGCCGTCCAAGAAAGACCAAGATTCTTTCCGCACTGGAAATTCGAGGACGCTAGATTATATAAACGCCGCCCAGACCCTCTGACAGATTTCTTGCTTCCCAACTTCGTGGAGGAGGCATACTCCGAACCTCAGGGGGACACCTGGGTATTGAAAAGACATACAGTATGGTCGCGTTAAGATACAACTGGCCGGGGATGCTGCGGCCCTTGTCAAAGGTGTAAAGTGAAACAGGCTCGCCCGGCTGAATTGATGGACCAACGCGTAGTCGAACAACCGTGGACAGTAGTCGCGGGGGACGTCATGGGTCCCTTCCCGACCAGTAAATCAGGTTACAAATACGTGGTAGTGTTTCAAGACATTTTCACGAAATGGGTAGCATGCATTGCGATCCGAACGGTAAGCGGGCCCACGATAAGCAAAGCTTTTATCGACCTAATAGTCTCACGCTGGGTTGCCCCTCAAGTGGTCCACACCGAAACGGTAACGAATTTTCTAATAGATTAAAGGAGCAGACGTGTAGAAGTATCGGAATAATACACACTACAAATCCGGCATACCATGCTCAGGTAAACCATACGGAACGGGTCAACCGCGTCCTTAAGACGATGATTGTCTCATTCTTACAGGAAAATCACAAAGAGTGGGACATGCATTTGCAAGAGTTCCGTTTTGCTTTCAATACAGCTGTCCATGGGTCATTCAAGGTGTCACCAGCATTCCTTGATTTCAGAAGGAATCCGTTGCCATATCGATTGCTAGCCTGACAACTAGAAGTAGGGACACAGCGCCGCGAGCCGAATCCTGTGGAATGACTAGAGCGAGTGAATTCGTAGGACCCTATAAGATCAAACTCCGTCTTTCTCGTCTCGGCGGGAAAAACGCCCGTAAAGAACACATTAAAAACCTCAAACCCCACGTATACGAAGAAGGGCAACCGAGACCCAATTCGACATTTATTAAAGTTGACTCGGTCTAAAAGCACGATCGGGATATTCCCTCAAATCTATTAGTCTAAACAACGAGCGGATTGAACATCCAATTTAACTTTCAATTGGGGAGATAAAAAGTGAGTTTCAGCGTTGGTGGGAGGTGGTATCTAGCTGGATAGGGAAAGTGAGGTTAGAATGCCGTACGACAGGGCTAGGAGGGAGAGGAGTGAAGGGAGATCGGCGATGGTAGGATATCGGAAAATAAAAATAGACGAGAAAATGTAGGTGTGGGACGAGGAGAAAGAGGTGTTGAAGGAAGTGCAGGGGAATTTGTTTCGTAGGAAGTAGGGGGGTGGGGGTAATGCAGGGTAGAGGAGTTGTGAAGGTGCTTTACTGGAACGTAGCAGGGGTAAATAAGAAGGATGAGGAGTTCTGGAGGTATATCCAGGAATTTGATGTGGTAGGACTGGTAGAGACGTGGGTGGAAAGAAAGGAATGGGATAGAATAGAGCCAAAGCTGCCAAGGGGGTATAGGTGGAGACTCCAGGAGGCGGTCAGAGTGAAGAAGAAAGGAAGGGCTAGTGGGGGAATTATAATGGGGGTTAGAGATGGATTAGAGGAAGAAGCTCACGGAGAGGAAGAGGGGGAGGGAGTGCAAATGAGGAAAGTAAAGATAGGAGGGGTAATGTGTAATTTTGTGACAGTGTACAATAAGGATGGGATGGAAAGAATTAAAGAAAGGGTGGAAGACCTGTTAGGTGAAAGAGAATAGGGTATGGTGGTACTGGGTGGGGACTTTAACGCAAGGATGGGGAGGGAAGGGGGCCTTGACAGGGAAGGGGAGAGCTTCGAAAGGAATTCGAAGGATAGGTTAATAAATAAGGAGGGGGAGATTCTAAGGGACTGGATGGAGGATAGAGGCTGGGCGGTGGCAAATGGTATGGCAAATGGGGACGAAGAGAGAGAATACACATATATAGGTAAGGTGGGGGTATCTGTGATAGACTATGTAGTCATGAATATGCAAGGGTGGGAGGACATGGAGAGATTCGCAGTAGAAGGGAGGGTAGAATCAGACCGTCAGCCATTAGGGTTGTGGATAAGGGGTGAGAACGGCGGAAGGCAAGGTGGGGAAGAAGTGTCGACGGGGGAGAGGGTTAGCTGGACGAGGGAGGCGATAGAGAAATATAAGGAGCAGTTAGGGAAGGTACGCTTCGAAGGGGAGACGGTGGAAGAGATATGGGAGGATTTAAAAGAGAAAGTGAAAGGGTGCGTGCAAAAGAAGGTATTCAAAAAGAAGAAGAAAGGAATGGTGAAGCCGTGGTGGGATAGGGAATGTAAAAAGATGAAAAGAAAGGTGAAGAGGAAGTATAAGAAGTGGAAAGAGGGTACTGCGAAAAGGGAGGAGTACGTAGTAATGAGGAAGGGGTTTAGATTGATGTGTAAGAAGAAAGAACAGGAAAAGGAGAAAGAGCTGGAGGAGGAGTTAGGAAATGTTAAGACAGAAGGTGACGTCTGGAAGATAATAAATAGGTTTAGGAAGCGTAGAGTAGGGATAAGCGACAGAGATTTGAATGACGAGGAGATAGAGAAACAGATAAGGAAGTTAAAAAGGTCAAAATCAGCAGGTCTGGATGGGGTAGAGAACGAAGCATGGCTGTTTAGTACACAAGAGGTTAGGGAGAGGCTGAAGGAGGTAGTGAAGAAAGTATGGAGGGGGGAGGGATTCCCACGAGGGTGGAGAAGGATTAATAGTGCCTCTGTATAAGAAAGCTGATAGGGATAGGCAGGAAAATTATAGGGGGATTACGCTAATGAATACGTCGTATAAAGTATACGCGACGGTGGTGGCGGAGAGGCTGCGGAAGGATGTCGAGGGGAAAGGAATATTGCCGGAGACGCAGGCGGGCTTTAGGGCAGGTAGGAGTACTATCGACAATATCTACGTTCTGCAGCACGTGGTGGATAGAGAATTAGCGAAGAAGGGGTCGAGAGTGTACGCGTTTTTTGTAGATCTAAAAGGCGCGTTTCCGTCGGTGGATAGGGGGAGGTTGTGGGAGGCGATGGAGGAGAGGGGAGTGGAGAGAGGCCTGATCGAGAGGGTAAGGGAGATATATGAAGAAACCAAAGATAAGGTAAGAGGAGAACAGGGGATTTCGGAGGGATTCTGGATGGATAGGGGGTTAAGACAAGGGTGTCCGCTTTTTGCGATTTTAATTGCGGATATGGAAAGTAAGCTGGAGGCCGGAGTGGTAGGAGGAGTCAGGATAGGAGGGGTTAGAATTTGGTCGCTAGCGTATGCAGATGAAACAGTGTTGGTGGCAAAAAGCGAGGAGGCCTTAAAGGAAATGATGAAGAGGTTGAGAAGATACCTGGATAAGAACAGGTTAGAACTGAATGCGGAAAAGTCCAAGGTTATGGTTTTCAGAAAAGGAGGTGGAAGGGATAAGGAAGGGGAGTGAAAGTGGAAGGGAAAGGCGGTGCAGGCGGTGAAAGAGTTTGTGTACCTGGGCTTCTTGTTTCGGAGGAATGGCGGAGTGGATGGTTACATAAAAGAGAGAGTGAGGAGGGCAAATGTGGTGATGAGGCAGGTGTGGGGGTTGGGAAAGAAGTTATTCGCAGATGATTTTGGAAGGAGAATGAAATTGTTTGACTCACTAGTGATGAGTGTGCTATTGTATGGAGTAGAGGTGTGGGGGTGGAAGGAAAGCGAAGAGGTAAATAGGATACAGGAGAGATATGTAAAGTGGACACTGGGTTGGAAAGGAACACGCCTAATTATATTGTCAGGAGGGAGACGGGGAGAACGAGTGTAGGGATTCTAGCGGGGAGTCGAGCGTGTAAATGAGGAGAAATTTTTGGAAGAGGGGGGAAGTAAGCTGGTTAGGGAGTGTTGGTGGGAGAAGAAGAACAGGAGAGGGGGTGGGAAGATGGAGGTTGAAAGAGAAAGGTATTTTAGAACGAATGGACTGCATATGGATGAATTGAGAAGGATGCATGAGGAAGGAAGGAAGGTATATGAGTTGGTTAAGAAAAACAGCATGGAGAGAGAGAAGACAGCAGGGGAGGAGAGAATAAGAGAGACAAGGTTTAATGGGAACTATGTGTGGATTATGCCAAGGGCGAGAGCGCAATATTTGTGTGTGAAAGGAGAGAAAGGAAGTCAGGAGCTTATAGCGAGGATGAGATGTGGGTGCATGGAGGGTTTCAATAGGTTCTGGCTCGCTAGGGAAAAGAGGATGTGTGAACTATGTGGGAAGGGGGAGGCAAGAGTGGAGCACTGGTTGGAGGAGTGCGTGGAGGTGGAAAGGAGCGGGATAAGCATGGAGGTATTGATGCATGAAAGGGGGGACAAAAGGGCAGTAGCATGGGTGAAGGGAGTATTGGGTAAGATGGAGAAGAAGAGAAGGAAGGAGGAAGAGGAATGGAGAAGGAAAGATTGTAAATAGAGGAGGAATTAAATATAAGTAAATGTAAATATTGTAAATAGTAGATAAGTATTAGGTATTAGTCGCGGAGGCAGAGTTTGCTAATGCGAGGCAAGCAAGAAAGTAGGGACATGCGAGCGAGGCGAGGCGAAGCGAAGCGAGGAAGGCAATGCGATAAGAGCGAGCGGCGTTAGAGATAAGGTGTGGAAGGATGTTAGTTTTAAGGGTTAGTTTTAAGAAAATTCTGTAAAAAATGGAAGTGTAAGCAAGTCAATTTTTTAAGGCCAGCAGGCTAAAAAATAAACGTTTATCTATCTATCTATCTATCTATCTATAAGTTAATGACAGGAAAGTATAATCTATAGGGTAACTGCATTTTAAGCGAGAGGTGTTTTATCGTCAGATGAAAGTTTTCATTTTTTTGATAAGCTCTAATCAGGACTACTTTTTAGTGTTTGTTTTGCGTCGGCATTGCGGTATTATATTTTTATGATTTTTCATCCGGTACAATCCGACGAACGAGGTTTGAGGCACGATGACCGAGCAAATTATCTAATCGAAATTTGAATTAGTATTATCAGACTGTTACTGTGAAACGAGTATGTTTCCGGTTATCTGCTAGACAACCAGCGGGCATAGTCGAGCACCACTGGTTGCTCTGTAGTGCCGTCTCCGTAATCCCTCAGGTCTAGAAACAAATAACAGAGAACCTCAAAAATTAAATAAGGCGTCGAACAGATATACTATTCGTACTCTAATCGAGAGAAAACCTGAATCGATGTTAAGTTTGATTCAACATTTGTAAAATTCCGGTTGGTTCGGAGGAATAAAACTACCAAAAAATTATTGGTATTTTCCCTAGTTATTTCCCTGCCCATTTATAACAAATCCGACGCAAGCGAAAGACAAATGACCTTGAATATAGGAGAGCCACGGTTCATCCGTAGCTGAGAGAAAATCGAAACTCCGTGGCCCGGACCATCAAATCGAATCCTTATGATTTATTTTTTGTCCTATTCCAATTAACTTTTTTTATTATTCTACACGATTTTTTATTTTTATTTACTAAAATAAGCCTGCGTGAGAATTTAGTATTGTCCTGATTTTTTTTGTGACTGTCCAACATGTTTATGGCCGAAACAAGAGTATCCTGGTGGTTGTGTTGGACTGCTCATGGTCGGACCTGGCGTAGTTAATTCGGTAATAGTATGCCTGACCTAAATTGTTTGCCGGAACTCAAAAGACCTGCGATTTCCGTCAGCATTTCAGAGCACCACCAGGAAACACTCACAGTCATGAAATTTTTTTTTTTGTTTTTTGTTCTCCCTTATTATTTTCATACCTTTCCCGGAGCCAAATCTGTTATCGGAGGGGATTCAATCAAGGGAGAGGCAAACATTAACTAATGTACTCGAAGTCATATTTGAATTTGGGAACCTTTCCCGCCTGTACCTAACTGGAGGCCGCCAACGTTTGGACGAACGAGACCATCGCGTAACAAAGTCGCAAGCAGGCACGGAGCCCCGTGTCTACAACGACAGAGTAAAGTCTTGTTGTATAAAATCTCTTTCATCGGAATGCTACCCAACCAGTGTATTTATGCATTTACGATTTTTATGTGTAATTTGAATTGGCCACACGTAATCCGGAGGCCTAAATTAGTCATTGTAACCATGAACTCCCAAAAATTCACGAGTCTGCGAACTCGATTAGCCTGTGATATCTGTTCGCGTAATTCCGACGACCGCGTTGATTGGTTGGCAACCATCGACTTATAAATCTCGATCTTCATGTGTTTCCGCTGCCATCTTGACCTGTCACTCTTGCTCTGTCGTCGCTACACAAAATGTTGTATTCCGAAGACGAAATTCCGGAGAACGTTTTTACGAAATATCTACGAACATTAAAATCTAATAAAGGGTCGAGGCGAACTCAGGTATGAAATTTTGTTTTCTGGCACACTCGATGGTCGAACAGGCCCTTTCATAAAAATTAGTATTGGAGAGTTTCTAGCCACGTGTTCCGACCATGGAGTTCCACCATCTCTTAAACCTTTCCCCGCTAGTATTTCCTGTCGGCATTTTTTTTTTTTAGAATTCGTGAATTTATTTAGTAAAGTGTGGCCTCACTACCTCCAAATTCCGAACTTGAAGAGTTAAATAGGTTATCATTCAGCTGTTGGGTTCTAAAGTAATGAGTGGTAAGATTGTGGGTAATTTTAGTAATTTTCCGAGCAGAATAACCGGTTGATGGAAATTGTGACGCGATAAATTTTGATTTCTTTTGTCCGAATAAAAGTTAAGAGTTTGATTTTCGACTAAAAACGTGGCTTATGGATTCTTTAATTACTTGGCCCACCCCCTCTTTGTTCTTGGATATAACTTACTAGAAAATAAGGTTTGAATGATCAAATCGATTTGAACTATAATTTACAATATTTGAATAAGTTAAAATTTTGCAATGAAGGCCGTAGTCTCACAATAGAACGGAGAATTACCCCGTCATACATGTTTTGAGATAAGTAGAGTGCTCGTGAATAGTTGTGCTCTAGGATTACTTTTTAGTCTTGTAAAATACTCTGCACCACACTCGATGCATCTTTTCGTACGCCGAACCCAGTCATTAAACCAGGCCTTTCACTTCTCTTCTGAGAGATCAGCATGATCTTTATTCCATGCTTCAAGAATCTCGCCATTGCTGGAAAACGCCTTCATTTGATGCGTTTTTGGACTTCTGGAAAAAATCTAAGTCACAGGGGGCAACATCTGCATTGTACGGAGGCTGATCCAAGAGACCTAGGCCAGAATTAACTAAAAGGACAATGGTGACCTTTGCCTTGTAAGTCGGAGCGTTACAATAGTGAAAGAGCCACGTGTCCAGGCGGGATTTTGGTTGGGTGTTTTGGAGTCTCTCAGTCACTTGAAGCGAACATACCTGGGTGTAAGAGGAACTAATAACTGCACACTGTCTTACTGTCTTACAACCCTTTCCACAATACCACGTTTTCCGAAGAATACGGCAATCATTCCTTTTTTTCGTCGAACGTGATTTTCGAACCTCTACTGAAGTTTATTTTCAAAGAGCCACACTTTGTTCTGTGATTTTGTTCGAACGTCGTAATAATACAGTCAAGTCACATTATCTGACACAATGCTGGTAATAACCTTGGATGGTCCGGACTAAAAAAATATGAGCATTTTTTCGACCATCTTACATGCTCATGCTTTTGCTTCTCCGACAGCATGTGTATCCAGAGCGAAGAAACCGGTAAGTGCTCCATCTGTGTCTGCTGTGGAACCTTTCTGTAGCAGCCTTGGTTCGTGCCCTACCATCCTAAGTGTTCACGTTCTTGCGACCAGTTAAAGGTTCATTTCGCAACGTCCACTAGGAGTCACGCAGGACAATAATTTCCGAGCGCCCTATGTAGAACCTTGTCATTTGGACACGTCAAATTCGGAAAAATAAAAATTAAGCCAAATCCGGTTCAAGTAATTTTGGTAAAATTAATACTAGAAAAAGTAGAATTTGGGGAGTATTCATGCTACTATTTTCTGCAATTTGAATAGATCAGAAATGTTCGATATATTATTCTAATTAATAGCTCCTTGGTAACAATTCGGAAAACTAAGTCAAGTCTGTAACGAGTTATTGTTGCAAAATTTTGTTATTTCGGTCGCACTAAAGTTATCGAATTAATTGTACGTGGTACTGTGTACGAAGAAGGATAGACTCCATCTTTTTTGAAAATGAGTATATTAAAAAGCGCTTTTGAATTTTTTCAGTTTCTGTCGCGTCGCTTATAAATTCAATGATGTTTGATTTCATATTTTAGAATACTTTCTATTTCCTAAAATGCCATTTCAAAGAACATATGCTGAACGTGTATCTGTTTATGGAGCCCGATCTTCGTGTACAAGCTTCTAGTTATATTATCGTATTCAAAAAGAAAAAACTGGTTTCAAAAATTTATTGCTATAAGTCTCAGGCATGGCTATGAGAAAATGTTTTCCCCTAAGCCTTTGTTAACAGTTTTTACGTCAAAAAGATTAGTTTTGTAGAAAAAAGTTGAATTTTCTACTAAAAGAAAGAAATTGTAAAGGAAGAAGTTTTGTACTAAAAAAGGTTAATTTTTAAAACAAAAAAAGAGATATTTTCAACTGACTAATGGAGTTCTATATCAAATAGTTCCATTTGAAACTTGCAAAGATGAAGTTTCACTTTTCAGCCAATTACTTCTATTTCAAACTAAAAACGATACATTTTCTATCAAGAATGAAACAGTTCAATTTACAGAACTTAACTTCAACCACAAACAGTTAAATTGCTAATCGGGAATAGGGTTGTTTCCAAAGTCAGATATGACTTTTCCAACGAATGGATCTTATAGTTTATAAAATTCTAATTTTGAAAACGCACATAAAATAAATTTTTACGTATTGTTTACTATTTTTAATTTAATGTTGAAATATGAATTTTCTATCACGATGTCGATTGGAGGGCCCCTCTGACGTCAAAGGGGTCGGATTTTCCACCAATCACAGCTTATGTGTCAGTGATTCTCAAATATCTTTTTCTGTGTCGATGTTTTGTTTTGGTTATCTGCACGTCGAAAATAGAAGTCGCAAAATATTGTTAAAAAATGTCAAAGGAGGGTTTCGTAAAAGCCAATAGCGGAAATCTACCGAAAATAGATATATTTATGGTATCGGAGTATTTTAAGAGTAATTGTGACTTCGTAAGAGCAGAAATACGAGGAGTGAAAATGAAACGGTTAGGCGGCCTAACCTCTTTATCATAAGTTTCGTTAGTTTCCATCAAAGCCACATCGTCACACTGATAATTACGAGAACCTCTGAGTCACGTGACACCGACGTGACACCAACTTGAATAAGTGTTTCCCCGCCTTCAATTTTTAATAATTTTTTTCTATTGAACGACTCAACAGAAGAAAAAAATTTAGAACGCACCTTGAGTTTAGATTAAAATTATGTATTAAAAAATCATTTTATCTAAAATTGCAAAACAACCCTATTCGAATCTCCAAGCCAAAAAGATGAATTTTCTAGGAGGCAGTTAAATTGTGAATAGAAGAAGAATTTGAATAAAAAAATTGAATTTTTAATGAAATGGTTGAATTTTCAACAACATGGTTGCATTTTGAAGAAAATAGTTACATTTTGAAGAAAGTAATTACAATTTCAGCAAAATAGTTACATTTATAAGTAAGTAGTCCAATTTTGAAAATATAAAGATGAATTCTACTCCACAAAGCCAAATTAACAAGTCAGAATATTCATTTTGAACAAGATTTTCAACAAGAAAAGGACGAATTTCGAATATATTTGTCAAATCTTCAAGGAAAGTAATGAAATTTTAACTAAAATGCTGAATGTAAAAAAAAAATTAATTTTAAACGTAGTGCCTCAACTTCAAACCGAAAAAGACAAAATTTCAACAAAAAACACAAATTTTCTGCAAACCAGTTCCACTTTCAACTCGCAAATATTAATTTTCTGCAAAACAAAAGTATTTTCAAGAAATAATGGGTATTGAGACGTGTCATCAAAACACATCCTGCAAACGATAGAGTTATTAGAACAGGCACTGTCAAGACTGCTCTTGACTATTTTCCTGTAAAAGAGTTGAATTTTCAACCCAAAAGTGTGAAATTTTAAGAACCAAGTAGTTGCATTCTTGACAAAATTCGAAACCAAAGCGACCGGTTTTCTAAAAAAAAAGACGAATATTCAAGTAAAAAATATCAATTTCGAGTGGCTACGGAGCATGTATTTATTTAAGATCATTGGATTCTACCGGAAACATAAGTTCAACGTTATTTTATGCGAAATCGCGCGTAGCACCATTGGAAACTGTTTCCATGCCACTACTCGAGTTGTGTCGCGCTCAACTAAACGGCACTGGTCGTGACTAGAGACGTGGTTTAATGGGCTCCCGTATTTTTGCTTAAATGTTTTTATATACGGGCGAATTTTGTATACATTTTTTGTTTCTTTATGAACTTTTTGTCCGCGTGATTTCTGGACTGACGCCTACTATCATGGTGGCGTGTGGCATCTGCAGTGGTGCAATTACGAGAGGGGCCCCTGGACTATTATCATGCGGAAAATGTAGCATTTTAGTTTACAGTGGATGTGTGAAGGAAGGCGATAAGTTAAAAAAGGGTCTAGAGATGTGGTTTTGCGGTGCGTGCTCAACTTTGGCGTCGAACGAAATCGCTCGACGAGAAAGAAAAATTTCTTCTACATTGGAGACAACGGAGACTGCTATCGATGACGTCAACTGGCCAGGGTCACCCACAGCAACTCTGGAGCCCGGGGTCAATGAGGCCATAATAAAATCGGTGACAGAAGTGCAAGAGGCGTCACTTAAGCATATGACAGCTTTATGAAACATTCAGTTACTGAAAATAAATTGACTTCCCAGGTGGCGCACTTGCGGCGCAAATGCCACTTCATGGAGCAGGCTTCTCTAGCTAATGTTCTAGAAATTCATGGTTTGCCTTTCAAACAGGGGGAGGACCTTCCAGCTGTTATGAATAAAATTGCGGCCGCTTTGGAGGTCCCTTACTCCAAAGAGGGTCTTACTTCTATTTTTAGAACACGACCCTATGAATTTAATGCTTCAGGTCTGTTCCGACCTCCGATTATAATTGAAAAATTTAGTCAGCAAGAGACTTGTTTTCGTCTTATTGAGAAACGTAATAAGCGAGATTTTTCTACAAAAATATTGGCTGGTCTGGTGGGGAGGAATGCATCCTTTACATTAGAGAAACCTTAAGAAAATACAATGGTCTTATATATAAGGAGGCATTAAACTTGAAAAGAGCTAAGAAGATAAAGTTCCTATGGATCTCTGGTGGCAAAATCTTCTGCCGTGAGGAGGAAGGTGCGCAGAGAATTATACTTTCTCATCTTCAGGGTCTTGATGGATTTCGCTAGCAATCACTGTATGGACTTAGGATCATCTTTAAGAACAATATCGTCATTCTAAGTAAATATCCTGTTTTAAAGAACTTTATTTGAGTTTCTTACTACTCGTTTTTGGATTCTACCTTTTTCTATTTATTCCTACTTATGCGTAATCTGTTTGGCATATTTTGGTTAGTTAAATCCAATTGCTACATGGAGGTATTTACTACAATTTACTATTGGGTCATGCGGAAAGAAATGTTTCATTTATTATAAAAAGGTATATTTCGTTTATGCGTGTATCTTTTATTTTATTTCATCTTTTCAAATTTACGGTATGGCTTCTCATACTACATGTACTACAGATTTTCGGTTTATATACGTCCTCTTTCGAGGAGTCTGGTTTGTTTTGGTTATTAACTTTTACTGTAACTCTATAATTTACTACGAGCTTCGTCTTCTGGAAAATAATAACATATATCGGGATTTGAACTGTTCATTCATCTCATGGACAAGTTAAGATTTTGCCACGTTAATGCTCAGTCTCTCTCGGCACATTTCCTTGAGTTTAAATACTATTTTAGTACGTATTCATACCACATCATCGCAGTGTCTGAAACTTGGCTTAAGCCTGACATCCTTTCGAGTGCAGTGTTTTTGGAGGGTTACATGCTCTTTCGCAGGGACAGAGGAGAGAAGGGGGGGAGTCTGCCTTTATATACATCAAAGTCTTAGGGGTTCAGTAGTAAGAGTGAGTCCACAGGCTAATTATCCTGTCGCTGACTTTCTCTTTGTTGAGGTGTATTTCGGGGGGGGGGGGGGGGGGTTT